>BCNH02000003.1:822429-838552 GCA_001662345.2 Metrosideros polymorpha var. glaberrima | reverse complement strand
GGTGGGAAAGATTCGTCGGCCAAACGATATGTCAATGTGGCTCTGTTCATGACTAAGCTCCGAAATCGGTCGCTCATAGGTCAAGTCCAGCTCCAAGATTAGCATCAAAGGCGTGCATGACAACAAGATTTTCTTCAGAAAGACAAATCAAGAAATGCCTAGCCGAGAAAGTTTGTGGCTGCATGCACGGGGCGAGGACTATTATACCTTTTTTAGGTGTGTGAGATTTAATAGCTTTAATTGAGTTGGAAGTTACGTTCGAACCGTATTAAAGCATGAGGACTAGGGATGGGGATCGAGGAGACGTCAAATCGAAAGGGACTTGTGGAGACAACTTGGGAATCCGCGTGGATATTTCCACGCCAATTACTTAAATATTTTCTCAGCATTTAAAAATTTCAAGTCCTCATTAAGAGGGAGGTCGTGGGAGTCTTTTGAGAGGACGAGGAGGAGTCAGAAAAACTTAGCAAGCAAAGAAAAAACCAGTCATGGGGTATTGGGCAGCGAAAACTGAAGCTCTCTTGAGAGTTTCTGCGATATTGCTCTTGGTCTTGACCGCATGTTTGGTTGCCATGGACGCTCAGACCAAGCTCATTGTGTATACTTATGCCAAGAAAGCCACTTTCAGGGACATGAATGCTCTTCAGTATATCCTCTCTCTCTCTCTCTCTCACACACACACACACACACACACACAGAGCTTGAAGTTTTTACTTGTGTCTCTATTTTTTTTTTGTGAATTATGTTGCTGGAAATGATGTGAAAGTGTGTTGTTTGTTTGGTAGAGTTTTGGTGTATATTGATGGTGTGGTTGCTGGTTATAATCTGCTTCAGCTGAGCAGATGTTCAGTCTCAGCTTGCTACAAGAGAGAGATACAGAGTCCCCTTTTGAAGAATCTGTCTTGGGTCCATTTCTTGCTGGATCAGGTAATTCTCAACCTCTTCCTCTGGCTCCTATTTATATACCTAGCTAAATATGTAAAGAATTCTCCCAACTGATGATTTTTTTTTTTAAATAACTTGATCGGGTAATTGGTATTTGTTTGCTTAATTATTGAGAGGATGTGTCGGGAAAGAATTGGATTGGAGAAACAATTAGATGATGATGAAGTTACTCTATTATTCACTCTTTATCAAATAGGAAATGACACTTTATAACGGCCATCGTTTACATAATATAAACAGAAGTTCATCTTTCGGTTGCTGAATATTTGGGGCACACTTGACTCCATCAATGGCCAAATTAAGCAACGAATCAACCTAAACTAAGTAGATCAGAAAGTCACAATATTCACAACAGGAATAACAATATAGCATCCACTTTTCGCGAATTTTTTCCTACCAAAAGAAAAAAGAAAGAAAGAAAGAAAGAGAGAGAGATTGAGTGTATTTTTGCGTAATTGTAAAGCTAGCTACACCAAACGATCTTACAGGTTTTTCGACTAGCATTAGTATGTAAAGGATTTAGCTATTACCTAATTACTCGCATTTTGTGAGTATTATTAGTACATTTCTGTAAACTGTTTTCCCTCTCATGATACATGTACTTATTACTAGGAATTAATGACGGCTGGCAATAATCATTGATCAACATAATTGTTTTGCACTGCTATTCGGTCCCCATAATGGTATAGGTCGCCGTCTACATTGTATTTGCCACCACCGCGGCCGCGATGCAGGCGTCGCTTCTGGCGGTGACAGGGTCTAAGGCCATGCAATGGATGAAAATGTGCGACAGATACACAAGATTCTGCGTCCAAATCGGTGGGGCACTCCTCTGTGGCTATATCGCGTGCATCGTCCTAGCACTCACGTCGTTTCTTTCGGCATATAACCTCTTCAGACTCTACTCGCCAATTAAGTTCTTGCAGTTAAAGAGCAAGCAGTAACACTGTAATTTTCTGTAATGGTGACCTTATTACACCATTATGTATCTTGTGATGTAAAAATTATGTGAGTTGTTTGCTAAATGGTAGCCTTGGGTGTATGCAGAAAATAAAAGGTTGCATAAACTTATTCCGTCCTTCCCCGTCATAAATAGACAACAACTACTTGGTGACATTGGTGATCTGTCTTTTTCTCCTTTTTAATGATCTTAGCGTCCCCCCAAGCACACAATATTTATGTCTCAGAATTACATTCTTAATTTTCTACATGTTTTTCCCAAGGATTCTACGTGATTTGTTAGATCTATTTCATAATATTTATGTAAAATCCTCCAAAACGCACAGGCAATGTTCTGATTTGCCTAAGAAATGCATTATGTCATGATCTCGTCATTAACATGCATTGCTCACCTCATGGCGTTTCAGACTTTATGATCTCTCTTCTCCCTTTTGTTTTTGTCTTATTTCGTTGTGTATTGAACTCTTTGCACTGAGCGTCCTTTTATAGGCCTCAAATAATGTAAATCTCCTGAAGTTATTAATGGCTATACTTAATATACTCAATAGGAGAGAAAATTACCAAAAAAGTCATAAACTTATTGCAATTGTGTCAATTCAGTCCTAAACATTCTTTTTTGCTAGTCCTAAACCTTCTGCAATTGTTCCAGTTCAGTCCATTCGGTGAATTTTGGTTGATCGGCGCTAATGTGGATATCTGCCGGCCGGCGACAAAATATTTTAATATTTTATTGATTTTTTTTTCGATTTTTTTCCTCTCTCCCCTCTCCTTCTTCTTCCTCAAGCCGGTTGCCGAAGCTCGGTGACCAGCCAAAGGGGACGGCCGGCGAGGACCCACGAAATAAGAAAAATCAAAGCTTGAACACAGAATCGAGCTCTGTTAAGGAAATGCGATTTCCCACGATTCCTCCACAAACAAATAGACAGAAAGCAGGGGAGGTCAAATAGAAAGACAGACTTTATAGAGTGCACTCACTGAGTGTGACGAGGAGGACTTTCAGAGGCTGTGACGATCCTGGACAAGCAAAGGGATGCTTCATCCTGAGCACGAGCGCGAGACTGAGGTCGAGATTGTGAGTGGGAGTTGCAAAGCTTTGGACTTTGCCAGTTCCTTCGCAATTCAGAGTGTCCCTTTCAACCTTTTTCAGTTCCTCGCTGGCCGTCCTCTCTGCAGGTCGCCGAGCTCCAGCGACCGGCTTGAGGAAGAAGAAGGAGAGGAGAGGGAGGAAAAAATAAGAGAGAAAGAAAAGAAAAAATTCAAAAATTAAATAAAATTCAAAAAAAATATTAAAATATTTGGTTTTCGGCCGTCCAAAATTTGCCGAATGTACTGAATTAGAATAATTGCAAAAGATTTAGGATTGAATTGATAAAAAAAAAAGGTTTAAGACTGAATTGGCACATAGCCTAAGAAACCATTGTCATTTATGTCAAAAATCAAATGCACATGTTGAAAATTGTCTTCGTCCAATAGCCAATTTAAAAAGCCAACGAAGAACTCGTGGGAAAATGACCGCAAAAGTTTAAAACTTTTTTTTTTGTCAATTGAGACATAAACATTTTGTATTTGTGCCAATTCAGTCCATCCGACCAATTTTGGTTGGCTGGCACCCTCATGGATGTTGGCCAGCACCAGTAGTCCAGCTGACGCTGATGTAGATAATTTTTAATGATATTTTAATTTTTTTTTATTAATTTTCCTTTTCTCCTCTTTTTCTTCCTCTTTTTCCCCACAGTGGCTAGCGAGGGTCGGCGAAGCTCGCCGGCCACTGGGTGAGGGCTGCGAAGTGAGGGCTGCGAAGCCCTCGCTTGAATCTAGGTGAGGCTAGCCTCGAGAAGAAAAAACACAAAAAGAAAAGAATAAAAATTTGAAAAAAAAAATATTAGAAATTGTCCACGTCAGCGTAGATCGGCCAAAAATTGGCCAAATAGACTAAACTGACACAATGCGAAAGATTTAGGATTCAATTGATTAAAAAAAAAAGTAGTTTAGGATTGAATTGATACAATTGCAATAGGTTTAAGACTTTTTTGGTAATTTTCACGAATATACAAGTACATGTCTATAACTATAATGCCCAAATTATCCTTTTAAGTCGTGACCTATTTTAGGTTGTAAGGATATTAGAGTATCATCCTCTCTCATAAAGATCGCTATCGTTATAATGATCTTTAAACAATATAACCATGGCAGTTTATATAAATATAATACCCAAATAAGCATGTAACAAATTATTGGCTTTGTAAGGCACATAAAGCATTCAGAGTCAACTAAAAGAAAATCTCATGGTATTTAAGAATTACAAAATGGGGATAGTGTCTCCTAATTTCTTGTCTAAAAAGTCGACTCTATCAAACGATTTGCCCGTCAGATAGGGCAGAGGCGAAATAAATCCATAGGAACTATCATTTTCCTTCACGGTTGAAATTATTCCTTTTCGAGTGTTTAATGAATAATGCTCTTGTTCGCAAACTTCTCCACATGGCAATTACGAGACCGCAACTCATTGGCACCTATCATCTAGTGCACGACTGCACATTGCCCCCCATCGACGACAATGTTTGCTGTTACTAACGTTGACACTCATGCCCGAGAAGCATCGATATGCAACAATCAAGATGAAGGTTTCATCTTAAAAAGGTTTTCGAATCATTTTAGTCAAGTTAGATGAAGCTAAAAAATCGGCGCAAATATATGGACCTTAAATTGATTGTTGTTTAGTTCAAACTTTCCAATGAACCTATCCAGTTTGTTATCTCATCTTGTGAGCCATTATATTTCTCCGTCTCTCTACATAGAGAGTGAAATAATAATATTGACAATCCCTCGGGCTTCGACATAGTTGGTTAGGCATCTAGAAAATTTCAGAACAAAAGCAGAAGATTGCCTGTTCAACTTCCATCGAATTCATGCAAACTGCCCTAGTCAGGCCACATGCTCAGACCAAAAGATTGGAGTTAACCGGTTTGTGAGGTTTGTAGGGTATATAATAGCCCTCTACGCCTATGCCTTGCATTACCCCAAAGAAGAAGAAGAAGAAAAAATAGTAGTGTCGACCCATCTGTCGTGAACGGGTCAAGAGAAAAGGTCTAGGATTCCGGAGCAGGAGCCGAGATGAGAGGAGCCGAGATGACGGCCAAACAGGCTTTGGTCTCTTGATAGTTGCACACCTTAAGCCGAGTACTCTATCGTTGAGTTAGCAATCTGAAAAGAAAATTTGGTGGAATTAGTGAAACTTAACTTTGTGATTGGAGCTAATTTTACAGGCCAATGATCAAGATGTCTAGAAGTTCACTCCATACTTGTAAGGGGAAAAGCCCAATGCATTTTGATGGACCTGAATAAGCCCAAAGGCTTGTCAATCCACGTCCTTATCAAGCTATCATCTTCATCATTTCCCCCCCACCCTTTTCTATCGCATTGAATGAAATCTTTTGGGAATTGTTCATTCCAGTTCATCCTTCGAAACCGTATCATGATGAATTGTGACGATATCTTGTAAATACGTAATTATCTGTAATATATGAACTATTTCTTTATTTTTCGATCGGTTTGAATACAGGATCACAGTATTACATGCTCATCATCCTAATAAACTATCTCATTGTTTGTAGGACTAGATAGTGTGACTGAGCATGTAGAATATAGAAAAAGTAAAGATTAACTCTAATAGGATAATACCCTCGCACGTGTAAATGGTACAAAATCATGAAATGAAAATGTTACTCACATATTGAAAATGATTGATGTGGTCGGAGACATGAATGTGAGTCAAATATCTGGAAAATGTAGCTTGGATAGAATAAGCTCTAATGTCATACTAATTAGGGATTTTCACCCTGAAATGGCGGCTATTTGGGGGAACAGATTAGTTGACTTCTCATGGAGTATATGCTAAATTAAATGGACAATCAATTAACCCTATAGTTCTTTCTATTCTTTTTCCGTTTCAGAGTAATAAATAGTTTTTATCATGAAAGTTTATAGATGTCACGGAAAATCTTCCAACACTGATGACTAGACTGACCATATGATGTTAGAAATAGACAGTACAAGAAAACTCATAGGGCAAGGCTTTCATTGAAAATGAGGGAAAATTGTCAAAAAAGTCCTAATCCTATTGCACTTTTGCCAATTCGGTTCTAAACATTTTAAGTTTGCCAATTGAGTCCTAAACTTTTTAAATTTGCATCAATTCAGTCATAAACCTTTTAAGTTTGCTAATTGAGTCATAAACCTTTTGCAATTGTGCCAATTCAGTCATTTTGGCTAGTCGGTGCTGACGTGGTGTCACCGGCACTGATGTGGATAATTTTGTATTAATATTTTAATATTTTATGATTTTATTTTTATTTTCCCTTGTCACCTTCTTCAACCTCTAGCCAGTCGCCTGTGACCAGCTATCGACTAGAGGCGAGGCCAACAAGGTCGGGTGAAGCTTGCCCTGTTGGCCACTGGCGAGAGCGAGCCTCATTTGCCCCTCGCGAGGCTTGACCTCATTGTTGCTAGGCAAGGTCTGCCTTGCCATGGCTGCGCAAGGCTCAACCTCGCCAGATCTAGTGAAATCGAGCCTCGCTGTTGCTAGGCGAGGCCGAGGCTAGGCGACTCGAGGCAAGGGTGAGATGAGGGCGAGGCTAGCGAAATCGACATTTGCAAGTTGATTTCACCGACAACTAGGGCTCCAACTCCAACTTGTAGACGTCGATTTCGCCGGCCTCCCCGTCACCCTCACCTTGCGTCGCTTTCACCGTCATTCGCCCTCGCCAGTGGCCGATGAGGCAAGCTTCGCCCAACCTCATCAGCCTCGCCTTTGGCCAGTCGCCGCTCTGGTGATCGGCTGAAGGTTTAAAAATAAAAAATAGAAAAAATGTTAAAATATTATTAAAAAATTTTCCACGTTAGCACCGGCCGGTCAGAACGACTAAATTAGCACAAATGCAAAAGGTTTAGAATTCAATTGCAAACTTAAAAGGTTTAGGACTGAATTGGCAAAATTGTAATAGGTTTAGGACTTTTTTGATAATTTTTCTCTGAAAATGATGACCACCTTAAAATTTATAATTTCTATTTGTTTTTACAAAAGAAAAAAGAACATCGTCTTGACTAAACCCTCTTGACATGAAAACCACTCGATTTGAATTACTATAGATGAAGAACTCCTTCCTTGAAACAATTTACCGTGGGCTTATCACAGAGAGAGTCTAATCGAAAAGATGTGTAATGGGTCCACTTGGCTGTTTGTTACGTGTGGAATTTGCTTAATCGCTTTGTTTCATTGAACATGGCTCAAGTCATGTCCAGTTCAATTGAATCGAACTCAATGGACTGTCGCTGAAAGTCTGATGTGAGCTCAAAGTGAAAAACATTATCTAAGAGGAGCTATCATCATGATTCGCCCTAACAGATGCAACATTGTTGATTAGTGCCCAATCTTGTCAACTAATGGGGCTTCATTGAACTTTTCTAGCAAGAGTTAATGCCCAAAAGGGGAAAGCTGAAAAGTCAGTATGGCACATGTAACGCAAGCTCTCGTTTTCATCTTCAGTGCAAGATAGAATGTTGATGGAACCGTTAAAAAAAATAAGTTCCAATAATTCATAATGCGAGATCACAAAATTGGGCTAAAATTATGATTGGACAAACATATTTGGTAGTAGGTATCAGTGATCTTCTTAACATCCAAAATGCATTGCTCTGATTATCAGATGGGGTTTTGTGTTAAACTCCATATAGAAAAAGTTTGTGGAGGCAGGTTCATGTGAAAGAAACCTAATTTAAGATTGCCTGGATAGGTGGATTAGTTGAAAAGTCGAAAAATCGGTCTCGATAGTATCCGAAGATATTTTTGTAATATAAAACTCTTGAGACTATGGCCAAATAAGTAAACATCCAAATTTGAGCTTATACATAGAGCCATGGTTACAAATATATAAATGCTAACTAAGGCAACTAATGGTGAAATCTAGCTCCATCTAGGTCTTTGTTTATAGTGAAAGTGAATGTTGACGCACAACACAAATATAGCCTCCTTTTGTTTTCTCACAAGCCGGGAACATCAACTCTAGTAAATAGAGAACATCAACTCTAGTAAGAGATAGGACTGGTCTAATTGAACTATCAGTTCTCTAGATGAAGTATTCTAACAGCCGCTAATGATACATGTCATGCTGATACGAAGATATTAAAAATAGGGAAAATTGTCCAAAAAGTTATAAATTTATTGTATGAGGCCAATTCACTATTAAACTTTTCAATCATGCCTATTTAGTCATAAACTTTCAACTGTGCTAATTCAGTCCTAAACTTTTTGAATATTTGCTAATTTAGACATAAACCTTTTAAATAATTACCCATTTAGTTTTTCCAGCTGATTTTGGCCAAAAATCGTTGACAGTTTAGTTAGCGCTGATCGTCCTGCTTGATGTGGTTGGAGCTGACGTGGATAATCTTTTTAATTTCTTTGAAATTTTTCCGATTTTTTATAATTGATTTGATTTTGATTTTGATTTTTTTTTCTTTTTTCATTGCCGGCAAGGCCGCTGGCCATTGATCAAGAGCCGGCGATGTCCGCCAGCCATTGGACAAGGGTCGCGAAGCCCCTCGCTGGCCACAACAGTTAAGACCGCCACTCATGTCAACTCTGCCTCAATGCCTCCACCAACCATCATCAATTAAGGCCGCCACTTCCATTTACCCTCTCTCTCTCTCTGCGCGCGCGCATGTGCTGCGCGTACGTGTGTGGGAAGAGGTGGACGATTTCCAGTAGGAAATGTCTATTATGGGGCTTAAAGGAGAGAAGAGAAAAACAGGATTAGGGTTTGCTTCAAATCATTAATAGCATTCACTAATTGTTCTTTGCAATAGAATTGCAGAGCAAGTAGGCAGCAGAAAAAAATGATTGATTAATCAAAGACGTAGTATCATTTGTTCGTGTACATTTGATACCACAAGTATATATGCAGTATGCACTAAATAATATTGATGATATGACCAAAAGCATGTCGAGAAACGTGTGGACTGATCAGATTTGATTTTCGAGCACTATTATTGGGTTATGATTTTGCATTCGTATGTTTATTTCAGAAATTTGGATGATCAAAATTAGAGTCTTTTATGAGACAATGACATACTACATGTCCAGCTAATTTGTTATCACCAGAAGTAATCACTTCAAAATTCGAAAGCTGGATGGTCATTATATTAAAGAGATAAAATGTTTTGATCGTCTATACAGTTGTTGGCACAAGAAAATGTCAAAGTGTTCGGTCGATAATCTCGGATGCAACCAACAAGGAAGTGGATGCGACATAATCATCAAGTAGTGGAGTTGACAATCTCGGACGCAACCATTAAGATAGTGGAGTTGATATAATTGTCACGCAACCATCAATGTAGTGGAGTTGATGTAACCGTCAGTGCAGGGGAGTCACCGTAATCATCAAATAACCATCAGTAGATGCAATTATCAAGTAACTGTTAGTGTAGTGGAGTCAATGTAACATTTGTTTGTAGGCCGTGAAATGCCCCAAGTGTATTCTTTGTAACGGACTCCCAATTGATCTAAGAACTCAACGTTTTTTTGTAAATTCATCTTTGTCTTTACTTTCCTGCAATTTATATGGCTGGCTGCGATTGCCTTCGGTCTCAATATTTTCAAATTTCTTGTCATTCACTTTCCTGTCCAAAATCAACAAAGTACCATTCGCAACCTTTTTCAATTCACTTATCGATCCATCAACATTTTGAAAGGTTTTTCGTTTGGAACTTTTCTGCAAAACATCTTTTGGCACGCTTGGTGGGACACATTTTGTTGATTCAAGGAGACTAAGATGGTAAGAACCAGAAATCAACAAGAGCCCGATAATGATCTTGGCAACAACAACCCATTACCACAAACTGGTAATGAGGCTATTGCGCATTTTGAGTCCTTAGCCATTGAAAGAGTGGTAGAGGGTAACCAATAGGGAGATGTCAATATTCTAAGGCACCTCAGTGAAGAACTATTGGGGGAAGTTGCAACAAATCCTAATATGATGTTGACCATGAGAAGATTGCTCGAAGAACAACAAAATGATATGACTAATTACATTGTGAGTCACATGTTGGATGTGATCAAGTCAATAGTCATCAAAGCTATGAATGATGCTCTATAGAGGTCAGGATTGTCCAATCAACTACCAACATTCCAAGCCAATCCAATGATATCATGGTATGTTCCTAGTTCCTCTACTTTCAATAATAAAACAATGTTGGTAAAAATAATCTAGTTGGTAATAACAAATAAACAAACCAGATTGATCAACAGAGCGGTCGAATGCCAGAAGTTGAAAATGTCAGGCCAGCGGTCGTTATGGCACTACCAAATGCAAACATCCCTGTTAGGCCTAACTTACCGATCAATGTCAATATAAATAATCCAGCAAGGCTAGCATTGCCGTCCAGGGGACAAGATGGCAAACCAAATCCTCAATTAAACCCAGCACAATTTTGCCGAAGAAATTCATCAAGAATTGGGTCTAAATGGAGGAATTGTTAGGCCTTCTTCTAGGAAACTTGATCCTGAATGTATTGATAATCAACCTTTGCCTAGAGGCATAAAATTCCTAACTTTTCCATCTTCACTAGCCAAGATGAACAATCAACCAATGAACATATCGGTTGATTTTTAGCCCAATGTGAAGATGTAGGAACAAATGAATTTTTTTAGACGTAGGTTATTTCCTTTGTCTTTGTCGAAAATTGCTTTCACTTGGTACGCTAATTTACCACCTAGTTTGATCTAAAACTGTGCGGAGATGGAAAGACAATTTCATTCTCAATTTTATAGCACAATACCTGAGGTATCGATGGCTGATTTGGGCAGACTTTACTGATATATTATTGAGTGAGCCGATTAGTTTATTGCTCAATTTAAGAAGGTTAAAAATATATGCCTCACTTCACTCTTCAAAAAAGAATTTATAAATTTGGTATTTAATGGGTTGAAATTTAATTTAAGAAAAAGATTTGAAGGTCGAGATTTTGCCGATTTAGCAATGAGAGTGTCTAAGTATGAGTAATTGCCTAAAAACAAAGATAAAGGGCCACATAGAGACTTTGTATGAAACATGGCTTCAAATAAAAGGTACGAGTTAGATGATAAATCTAGCCAATTGGAATTGTGGCAAGGAAAAATCGAACTTGCTGATGACAAGAGGGCATATGATGACAATTGATAATCAAATTAAATATAATCAAATGGTCAATTAATATTTCATATCACCTAAAAGGGGCCATGTGTTGATGCTAAAAAATATCAAAGTGTTCGGTCGACAATCTCAAAGGCAATTGACAAGGAAGTGAAGGCGACATAACCCTTAAGTAGTGGAATGGACAATCTCGTATGCAACCGTTAAGGTGGTGGAGTCGATGTAACTGTCATGTAACCATTAGTGTAGTGGAGTCGATATAACCGTCAATGCAGTGGAGTTGATGTAATCGTCGAGTACCCGTTAGTGTAGTAGAGTCGAAGTCGATGCAAGTGTCCAGTAACTATCGCTAATGGAGTCTATGTAACTATTAAATAACCATCAGTGTAATGGAGTTGATGTAACCGTTTGTGTAACTGTCGCTCGTGGGCTATATATACCCAAAGTGTACTCTTTGTAGCGGACCCCCAATAAATCCAAAAACTCAATGTTCTTTTGCAAATTTATCTTTATCTTTATTTTTTTGAAATTTATTTGACTGGCCGCGATTACTTCCGGTCTCAGTACCTTTTGATTTTCTTGTTATTTACTTTCCCATCAAAAACAACAAATGACCACTTGTAACCTTTGTCGATCCATCTACAACTTGAAAGATTTTTTGTCCGTAACTTTTTGGCGAAACAACAATAGTATCCCCACATAAAGTACTTTCTCTGGGTAAAAACTAGCTATAGCAAAGAAATTGTTATAAGTTCACGTTGATTAAAGTTGTTGCGCAAGAACTTGTACACTTTCACCAACATAATATCACAAGTGAGAACACCAAACGAAAAAGGGGGGAAATATTACTCCAAAATCAAGTATTAAACTTAAAAGAACGGCACACCTATATACCATATATATAATTGTATTTGCTAGAAACCATATCTATGATTCTACAGCAATTACCATATAAATTAAGTAAATTAGCCCGGAAGTAAGTCTATGTAGAACTACTAAGGTCTCGGTAAATTAGATCTGTACATCCGTAAAATCTCGTCAAAGATATGCTTGAAACCCCGCAAACCTCCAATCCCTCAAAGGAGATCTTCACTTGTATATCTCGAGATGCATTGATCGGCGTTCTCAGATTATTAATCTTGTATATCAAAGCCTTAACGACAAATCAAGCTGGCTAAAATCCTCCTGGGGATCACCTTCATCATCAGGTACATCGATGTACCCTTGAGACCAAGATGGGCCATACTTCAGATTGATCCCAGCATACCTCGTATTATCCCCAACAAGCCTGGCCAAGCGTGGCTGATTCTCAGGAACCACAGATCGAAGAGATAGCCTCGAGGTCGCCGCATGAGGTTTCATGGCAGAGCACCTGCTCTTCTTGGCTAGGGTTCGCTCGAGCTTGTGCACATTCTGGTGACCCCCGAGAGCTTGTGAGCTATAAAACTTCTTTTGGCAGAAGTTGCATGAGTAAAGCTTGTTATACTTTGCAGGATTGGTAAGAGTCTGGAGTGATTGGGGTGATGATGATGAGGATGATGAGCACGGCTCAAGTCCGAGCTCCAGGTTGAGCTGGTTGTCAGTGTATGCTGAGCTCTGATGCCATGGATTTCTTTGTCTTCTTTTCGGTCGGGGCTGATGCCATGGATTGGACTGATGTTCCATTGAGAGAGAGAGAGAGAGAGAGAGAGAGTAGTACATATATGAAGTGAAATGATGACTGTTGTTGCAACCAAAAGCACTTGGAAGGAGAGAGCAAGATGAAAGAAAAAGACGGATATATAGGTAAGTGGTCCTGGCTCCATTGGGGATTGTGACAGAGAGTAAGGTTAATACCATAAAAAAAAAACTCCAAATTGACATATATGTAACAAATTTATTTAAAATTAATTTTTTAATCACGCGTGGCAAGTTTTTATTAGTGAAATAAGTGAAAATGAAGTTACTTTGTCTTTAAGAGTCTTGTTTAAGAAAAAAAATCAATCAAACATTGCCATGTAAATTGGACGTCATCTCTAGGATTTTGAGGCTCGATGCTACTAAAATCTTAGTATTTCCACACGTCACCTTTTTCAAAAGGATAATGATTTAGGGTGATACTTAATCAGTAGATATCCAGTCAATTATCATCTTCGTATACTCTTTGTTTTTCACGATTCGAGAAATGCACGATTGCCTTTTATTTCTCTCACTTTAGAGATTCTTACTCAATACATCTATGAGTGTAATTTTTTCTTTTTTACAGTAAACATAATTGTTTAGTCTTCGTATTTTTTTGTGGTTCATACTGCTTGGCTTCTGTCTTCCGATTCAAATGACAGCGACAAGGCAATACGAGCCATCACTAGCCAGCTAGAAAAGCGATTCTTTGGACGCGAGAATGGCAATGGAATGAATGCGCAGAGAGGACAGTGAAGCTCGAACATGGTCGATGATGTTCGTGGAGAGCTATTTAAGTTTGGTTTCGGTGATGGAAATCGAAGTAGAAATCCCGACAGCAACGGGGAGGATAGATTCGTTTTACTTGTGCGTTGGCCTCATTCATGGTAATAGTGGCTCAATCTCCTGAAAAACCTCTAACTTTAAGTCTAATTTCACTTCTTCATTGAACTCTTTTTTTTTTTCCTAGAAAAAATCACAAACTTTTACTTTTCCGCCTCATTTAGTCTTTTCAAAAATCGTCACCGATTTCTTTAAAATTATCAACATGGGGGCCACTTGGAGGTTCATTATTAGAACTTACATCTTCAGCGACCACTCATCTATGTTTAGAACAACTGTAGCCTCTTGATGTTGATATAAAGAAATAAGTGGCGATTTTTGGACAGAGGGTTAACCGGGGCAGATTTGGGATTAGAGGGAAAATTGATGATTTTTTTTAGACAAAACAAAAGTTTGGGACAATTTGAGATTGAATATAAAGTTTAGGGTTTTTTTTTAGGAAATTGGGCCTAGTATTATTAGTTAGGACTTTTTTGTGGTTCCAAGTATTTGTGTGGTGGATCGTGATACGAGATTAGGGATTTTATAAGATCCGTGCTGGTGGCAAGTCTCTCCCAAAGGTAACCCGACCAGGAGCATGCAATGAAACCTAAGGAAATTGACCGATGGTGATACTTTTATGTACTTCTAATTGGTAGGTGTAAAAGAAATAATTATACAAACAGGGTTTAGAAACTGATACATATATGGCTTTTAATTTTGATAAGATTTCATTCTATAAGTAGATGAGATTTTCCATTTCATGATTGCTTGTGCAAAAAATATTCTATGCGAATGGTATATCATATATAAAATCTTATGTTTGACATTTTTTTTTCCTTAAATTCCTCATCAATCGTGCTCAGTTTTACAACCTAAATGGTTTCAATTTCAACCAATCCGTAATTGATAGTCAAGGTTGTGTAATTTATACCTGGGCCGATATTATTAATTGTGCTAATGAACGTAATGCTCATAACTTCCCTCTCATTATTTATTTTACTTAAAAACATGAACTTAGGTTGGTAAAACAAGGGAAATTTTCAAATAAGAACATGAAGTGCTATCATTTTTTCAAATAAGGGCTTAAAGTGCCCTCATTTTCTCAAATAAGGGCTTGACCTAAGGGTATTTTCGTCTTTTTACTTTTTGATTTTTGATTTTGATTTTTGATTTTTGATTTTTGATTTTTGATTTTTGATTTTTGATTTTTGATTTTTGATTTTTGATTTTTGATTTTTGTGATTTTTGATTTTTGATTTTTGATTTTTGATTTTTGATTTTTGATTTTTGATTTTTGATTTTTGATTTTTTTCCTTTTTTTTCTTTTTTCTTTCTTTCTTTCACTAGTGGTTGGCGATGCCTCGAAAGGGTTGGGCGAGTGTCGCCTCCGGCTAGCGAGGGCCACCCTTGCCGGCTGTGCGCTACCCTTGCAAGGGCGTCCCTCGCCAAGGTAGGGCGAGGGTTGCCTTGCCCAGGCGAGGGCGACCATCTCCCAGCCCTTTGAGGCATTGCTGGTGGTCGGTCGGCGCCTAGACCGGCCACTGGTGAAAAGAAAAAGAAAAAGAAGTAAAAAAGTAAAAAGTAAAAAAAAAAACGAAAATGCCCCTAGGTTAGACTTTTATTTAAGAAAATGATGGCACTCTAGGCTCTTAATTAAAACAGAGTCTACTTCAGGCCCTTAGTTGAGAAAATGAGGGAAATTCATACTTTTATTTGGAACTTTCACTTAAAACAATGACAAACCTATTTAAGCAAGAACGTATCAAGTTTGTCGCTGAATATAGGTTGCAAGCATTTAGATTATTCATGAGTGACTCTGTGAGAAGGAATAGACTTTACATGAAATCAAATCCAACTTGCAACACATTGTCAAATTAGAACAAGATAAGCAGAAGCGCAGACACAAACAACATCGATCTAAACAATCATGTAGGAGTTGCCTATATGAGAGCGAAACATGACTAACTCGCATAAGCTCCACCTCCAGCCATTAACGATGATTTATGACTCGGTTCGACGTTAACGCACTCGACTTTGATCTACATGCTTGTATCGGCTTGTCATTTGTCTTTCGATTTAATTATTCGGAGAAACCCAAGAACCTCACACTAAACAAAAAGGTTGCTTCAGTATTCCTGAATAAGTTATATATATGACCCGATTAAGAGTTAGGGTTAACAACTCTTTGGTCTCTTTCTTCTTAAAAAATCCGATTAAGAAATAGGATTAAGAGACACTTTCTTTTTTACTTGTTCTATTTCTTTCTTTGGACTCTAGTAAACTTTTGATTTCCAATTACATCGGACGGACATAAGATATCCAACGATGGACATAAAGGGAAAAATTGTCAAAAAAGTCCTAAGCCTAGTACACTTTTGCCAATTTAGTTCTAAATCTTTTAACTTTGCCAATTCAATTTTAAACATTTTCAAGTTTTGCCAATTGAGTCCATCCGACCAATTTTGGCCGGAAATCGCTGATGTGGACACCAGCCGTCCTTTGTAGCATGGTCAGCGCTAACGTGGACATTTTTAATAGTATTTTAA
>BCNH02000003.1:808309-822325 GCA_001662345.2 Metrosideros polymorpha var. glaberrima | reverse complement strand
AAAAAAAGGAAAAAGTTGAAAAAATTCAAAAAAGTATTAAAATATTATTAAAAATTATTCAAATCAGTGACGGTCGTGCCATGTAGAACGGCCAACTTCCACATCCATGTCATCAATATCCAGCCAATTGGCCGGATAGACTCAATTGGCAAAACTTGAAAAGATTAAACACTAAATTGGCAAAGTTAAAAGATTTAGGACTGAATTGACAGAAGTGCAATATGTTTAAGATTGATTTAACAATTTTCCTGACATAAGATATCCAACGAGGACAAAAACCTTATTCATGAAATTTGTGCATTGTTTATTGCACACTAATCATGTAATGATCTTGAAATTTCCTTCGTGAGATAATTTAATCTATTTAATCTGTTGACGAGTGCGAATTACTTTTCGAGATTCTTCAATGTGACTGCTCAACAAGAAGAAGACGACTACATTTTCGAGCATCTCATGGGACCTTGGAAGATCTAATCATAGACATGGACGTCGCGTCCTCTTTCTGGAATGAGATTGTTTTCGAGCTTAATTCGGATGCCTCGACTAATTAAACATGTTTACTTTAATTAATCTATCCCTGATCTTACCGCATTAAAAGCCTCTTCCTCGACTCTTTGTGCTTTTCTTGAATTGCTTGGTTTTTGCAGGTGTGCGGACTTATAGTAGAAAAGGGAAGTTAATCAAGGCTGGGTTGGTGTTTGTGGATGCAAAATTCAGAATCGATTTTTGTGAAGTCATCGAGAAGATGGCTTATGCGCCCAAATTGATCTAACGACCATGCTTAGGCTCCGTTTGTCTCGCGAAAAATGAATGATTTGAACTTTTTATCCTAAAAATGATCAATTGTATCACTTGAATTGATTAGTCAATTAAAAACATTCTTCATTGTCGATAATAATTTATGTTTAAGTATTTTCGTGGACGATGAAAATATATTTTGTTCATTTATTTTTGTAAGGGTTACAAACGATTATTTTGTAAGCAAATATTTTCCAAATCATTCAATTTCTGCGAAACAAATTAATTTTTTCTTATAGAAATAATAGTTGTCTAGTGTTGGTGATGTGGCTATAGAGCGACTTAGACTAATCTTGTTATTATTATTTTGTCGTTAGAAAAATAGTGGAATGAGATGCGCGTTTTTCTTCACACCACTTGATCCATTGAAATGGGGGAGGATTTTTTTTTTTCGTTTGGATATAGTTTGTAGTTTGATTAATAAAGAGATAGATGAATGGATGAAGGTGAACGGGAACGAGACTGAACAACTAATACAGAAAGGCAACTATATACATTAGACCAGACGATTCCATGGTTTCCCTCACGAAAACAAAAAGACTTTTTCCCATGCTGATAGATTTCGAAAGAATTTGAGTGTCAAACATTTATGAAAAGTGGTGCTTTTTCCACCCTCATTTTGGTTAAAACACTCCTTTTTCCTAGTTCACTTATCGAAATACCCTCCTCTCTCTCTTCAATTTATTGTTTCTTTTTTTATCGGGCTAACCCACAAAACTGCATTTATTTGTATCTTCTCTCACATCAATTTCACAATACAAATGCTCCATGAAACCATACAAAATATTATTTTACCACGCATCTTGGTATCACTTTGCCTAAACAATGTAGTCAATTTTAATATATAGTCTCATATCTTCAATTACAAGATATTAGTATTTTATGACGGCTTTCGTATAGTATGAGTGAAACTATGTTTCAAAGTTGAAAATTAAAATTCATATTAACTATCTAGTCGATCTTTATCAAAATGGAAAAGAAAAATTCATCAAAATATGAAAAAAGGTAAATTTGTTAGAAGCATGATCAAATGTCAAAAATAGATGCATAAAGAAAAAAAAAAAAAAAGGAAACTTCTTGCTGTTCTAATGCTACGAGCTTAAATTTTTTTTACGAAATAATATGATGTCCATTGAAAGTGAAGAAGGTATAAATAAATTGTCAACCCAAGTCTTGCAATTATTATTAAAATGTCTTGCTTAATTTGCGGTAACTTGGTGAGTTACTATTGATACCAAAAAATGTCTAAAGTACGATAAACTTGGAAAAACATCATACCAAATAACTTTTTTTTTTTTTTTGTACAAGAATAACTTTTTATTTGAAAAGTAACTTCTTCAATGGTTACCTAGAAAACACAAAATATTAGCAATCTATGCACGTAGTAGTTACTAAAGTATTGCTATGCTCATTACTTGGACACAACCAGTAAAGAACGGAAAGTCACTCAAAATTCAAATTATGGCTGTAATTTCATACAAGAGTAGCTAACTTCAAAGGAAAGTAGAGCTACAATATGAAATTCAATGACTTCTGATGCGGGAGTGTAAAGTTTTATGGTATAACTCTCAAGCTGAACTCAGATTTCATCCATTGATTCAGCTCAATCATTACTCCTGCAAGTAAAGGCAGATTTTTGGTCGTAACTTGATTCGAGTGGATCCAAAGTTTGAAGATGGGTTGTTATCTACCAGCCCAGTTGTCGATTTCGAGGTTGCTGATTGACTGCCAAGTGACTGGTAGTTGTTTTGGTTGATTTCTATGGTTGTCTGTCCGTCTATCTTCCTACGGTTGTTCAACTACCAAGAATGATGGACGAATTTGGAAAGTCCAAGTTCAAGCTACCATGCAACTAATCCTAGTTACTATCCAACTAGTCCTAGTCATTATGCATCTAGTCCAGGTCATTATGCATCTTGAATGTGCAGTCAGTTTGCATAAGTCATAATTGTGGGCCTAAAGATACTAGAAGTGCCAAAAGTTTTATACGGCATTCACTTTAGTACCAAAAGTTTTCGGCAGCTCACTTAAGCGACAAATCGGAGAAAAAAACCCGTTAAAAATATTACATGGCTTTTTATAAATAAAAAAAGACTTTATTATGAGTTGGCGTTTTTTTTTATAAAAACCAGTCCACGTGGTCATCTAAACAACGTTGCACGAGTCGATGTGGCTGTCCTTCTGTTTTTGTTGTTAAACCCTCTCTCTCTCTCTCTCTCTCTCTCTCTCTCTCTCTGAGGAGACACAAGACGCTGCCACCAAAAGAGGCGAAGGAGGCTAAGAGGTGGATGGAAGAGGAGGTGCAGTGGGCGGTGGAGCAGGTGAAGGAGCTATAGGACGCTGCCGCCGTGCACGTCGCCCACACGTTGAGTGAGGAGCAATCGTTACGGCAGCGCACGCTTGCGCTCGACTCGTCCATCCACCGCCTGTGGGCCTCCATCGATGCTCAGGCGAGCAACGGGCTATTGGATTCGAAGCTCACCGACAGGCCCGAGGAGGAGCTGTAAAGGGCCAAGTGCATCATGCCCGACGAAGACGAATCATCATTTCTTTCGTCAAAAGCTAAAGACGTGTTTGTCATGGTGGATGATGGTGACCGCGATGTGCAAGCGACTTCGTCAAGATGTTTCCGGGCCTGATTAACATGCGTGCTTCAAGGAAAGATTGAGCTATTCATTTTGGGGGGCAAACTTAATTAGGGGTTTGGATTTAGGGTTGAATGGTCAATTTAGGGTTTGGAATTTGAAATTTTTGTTGAATTGGCATTTTAAGGTTTGGAATTTGGGAATATTCGTTAAATAGGCGATTTAGGGTTTATATTTGGGGCAAAACTTGTAGACGATATTGTTTTGGGGATAATGTGCTGATTGGGCACGCCGGCGAGCCACGTCAATCAAAGATATTAATAAAATATGGCCACGTTGGATTTCCAACAACCCAAATTGAAGTTCACAACTAAGTGATCGGTTTTTTTAAGTGGCACTTAATTGATCCAAAAAAACTTTTTCCGCTGTATGAAACTTTTGGCTTTTCTAATGTCCTTGTGCCCATTTTTGTGTGTCTATGTATTTGGTTTACAGTCATTATTGTCTTGAAGAGTGGAAGAGTCATTTACATTTACTTAGTCCCTAAGCATAAATAGAGAAGTGATCATCACTTGTAGAGGCAAACTTTAAATACATGAGATTTTCCTTAGAAGAGTGAATTTCGATCTTCGGGTCTTTATTCAATTCGCTTTTGTGGTGAATCAAAAGTTCTTTATCCCTGATTAGTGACATTTCCTTTATGTCTAGGTGATGAACTTCATCTGTCTCGGTTTTGTATCCAATTCCTTTAGTGGCGAACCAAAAGTTCTTTTTCCTTACCTTATGGTGCCTTTATGCTTAGGTGGTGAATTTCCTCTAAGGTTCTTTATTCTTGACTGGTGGCATTTTCCTTCAAATCTAGATAGTGAACTTCATATAAGGTTATTTATCCTTAACTGGTAGAGTGTTCCTTTATACCTTGGTAGTGACATTCATCTATCCCATCCTTATATCCTTCCATACACTTAGCCCACAAAAACATATTCAACCATCTCTCATTTCCATAGCATCAACTTCTCATGAAACTGTAATGGTTGTAGCAATCAATTGGAATTGGTTACTAAATCATATCGATGTTGATAATCTAAAACAAGTTGATACTTTCTGCAATAAAATTTGATAACTCACACAGATAAAATTTGGTAAACGTGTTGTGTTCGTGTAAGTTTGTAAGTTATTATAAATTAGTAATTTGAGCCCGATTTAGTAATCTAAATCTACTTAATAAGTTGATTGGGAAAAGTTAAAAGATCACTCTAATTAAGATTGATAATCTAGTGTAATATGGGTCCACCTTAGAACGTTGGCATACTAGGCAAATTAAAGATGGTACAAACGCCAAATTTGAATTTCAAAGTGACCAAATGGACATTAGTAGCTTTGAACAGTGTTAAGTAATTAAAATAACAGTTGCTATGTGACTCCACAATGGATAGTAAAGTTCATATTTTAACCAAAGGGAAAGTAGTAACTCCATGAAATAGAAATGATGATTTCGTATAGAGTTGGTAAATTCAAAACTTGGTAGGCAAAGCAAATTATACTTGGTAAGGTTTTCCAAACATTGTAATTTTGATAGGAGTCAATATAAATTGGTAATGACTCAAATATTAATTGATATCCCGAACTCAATTCATAAGTTTGATAGAGAAAAGTTGATATTCCGTCAATAAAAAGAAGGTAATTTCAAAATTGAAATAAGAGTTGATAAGTAATTCAAATGATAGTAACTTAATAGGAGAATTTGGAGATTTTGCTGGTGGGTCGAACCAAGCGAAATTATTTTGATGCATGGCAAGGTACCTCTACACAATCCCTATCTTTGAAATTAAGATTCAGTCTCTAAACTTTAAAAGGATTAAAGTGTGTAAGTTCCGGAATTTTGATTAAGTTGAATCTAGACACACATTAGTGTAAAGTGGCATGCTTAAGAAGACAATTACAGGTCTAGCTAACCAAGTTTTATGTTGGGTTAATATAATAAAAAATCACAAACTGGTACACCCGTACCACATTTACCCAAAATTAATTTTCATGTTACAAAAAGTATCAAATATAACGTCTGAGCCTATGAGAGGGCTCTGTACAGATCAACAAGAGAATTTCGGCCTAAAAAAATATTTACTCCATTAGAGAGGGCATAGGCCAAATCAACAAATTCTCTAGAGGCACTCAAGGAGGGGTGACAAAAGATGAATTGAGAAAGACAATGGAGGAGGAAAGCGGCATGTTCTTCGGAGGAAACGTCGCCTTCAGCTTGAGCAAACTTGTGGATAGAGGATTCATAAGAGAGAGCGCGAGGACAAATTAGAAAAGTAGGGGCATTGGTTTGCATCTATCCCGGATCAATACCGAAATAGGGAAGCCAGTGATCATCATAACATCCAACAGAGTGATAGATAATGGTCAAATTCCAAATCTAAGTTCAGTGAACGAAATTCCAAAGCCTTGTAAATTTGTACTTGTTTCCAGGTGGACGACACACACGGTTTCAACCTTAGGTACTAATGAACTGCTCATCAAAGATTGGGAATGTTTTGAGGCGTAAATTTATTTTGTGTTAATACCACGAAAAACCCCAAACTCATACACTTATGACAAATTTACCCTTCGTTAGTTTCTGTTAAATTTGGTTAATACCACGAAAAATCCTAAATTGGCACACCTGAGACAAACGAAATGTAAAACTCTAAACCGGTACACCCCGTCAATTGTCATGTGTCGTAAAATTTGATGAAAATTAACGGAGGGTAAATTTGTCACAGGTGTACTAATTTGGGATAAATTTATCACGGATGTACCAGTTTGAGATTTTTCATTGTCAAAAAAATAGTTTGGGGTAAATTTATCACAAGTGTACCAGTTTGGGATTTTTCTTGGTATTAACCCATTTATTTTCGACCAAGCTAGAGTAGATATGAAGTTGCGATGAACCGGAAGAATTTCCTCGTAATAGCAGGGGAAGCTTTGATAAAAAAAAAATTGAAGGAGAGCTTGAGCCTCGCCAGCCTCGAGTGAGCTCGAGCTCTCCTATGGTCGAGCTCTCCTATGGTCGGTCGTTGATCGTCGTCGTGGCCGACGACTGGCCAAAGAAGAAGGAAAATAGAAAAATAGAAAAGAAAAGAAAAGAAAAGAAAAGAAAAAAGAAAAGTATTTAAAATATTTAAAATTTGGTTTTTAAAAAAGAAATAAAAAAGAAAAGGAAAATACAAAAATTATTAAAAGGATTGCACGAAGGAAAATCAAATCCAATTTTCCATGCCGAACAACGGAAAATATTTTCCAGTTTATTTTCAAGTTTCGGCTGAACATTGAAAAATATTGTCATTTTCCTGAAAAATGACTTTCCGAAAAATATTTTTAAAAATGTCACATTTTCTGCGAAATGAACGGAGCCTAAGAGCGAGATAAGTTATCTAGTGATGAGGCCAACGATTAGCACGATTGCCAATTCATAAAAGCCATGAATCTCGAAAGCCACTATTGATAATTATCGATAATTTGATTGTTATAACCATTAGAAGAGCTATGAAAACATTGTCAATGGGGGGCAAGTGATGAGGTCATGATTGTCGAGTAGTGGGTCTTTAAAGAATCGTTTGTAAATACATGTTGATAAATTCTAAGAGTCACGTAGGTTATCTGCTTCAACCGTTTCTAGTAGCTATAAATATAAGGGTTGTAACTCGAGTGAGGCACTATCAATCTATCAGCGATTATCAGTTGTTCTGTTTTATCTTCGTGTTTTCTTTACATTTCATTACCTTTTTATATGGCTAGCTGCAATTGTCTCCACTTTTCATACCATTAATTTTCTCTTCTATCCGTGTTTCCTGTCCAATGATCAACAAAGGACCCTTCACATTCTTTATTGATTTCCATATCGATTCACATGTCAATGGATGTTTTGTCAACACTTTTTAGCAAAACACTAACAAAGCGTTTTGAGTTCAAGATCATGTCATTAGATTGCTCATCATCTTAATAAACCATGTCATTGATGTAGGTACTAGATGGCATGATGACTGCATGTATATCAGGCTCAAATTTTTTCCATGCAACCAAAAAGAAAGATTAAATACGATAATACCCTTACACGTGTAAATGATACGAAACCATGAAATAAAGATTCTGCTCACACCTGAAAATGGCTAATATGCAGGAGACATGCATACGAGCCAAATATTAGGCAAATGGAGCTTGAATAGATTAAGCTCTAATATCATACTAATTAAGGAATTTTACCCTAAAATTTAACCTTTTAGGAAGAAAAAGATAAGTATATATATACACTTCGATACGATCTTAAAGATTTCAATCAAAATGTGTGAGAATTTTTAAGTAGAGCACCAATGAAATCTAATGGAACTTCTATGGGGGAGCATTTTGTTTGACTTCTCTTGGAGCATATGCTGAATCCCATGGAGAATCGATTAACTATTTATTTCGGAGTTAAAAATAGTTGCAGTCGTGAAAGGTTATAGCTGCCACGCAAAATCTTCCAACACTGATGACTAGACTCGCCATATGATGTTAGAAATAGACAATACATGAGCGAGGCTTTCACTGAAAATAATGATCACCTTAAAACTTATCCTTCCATTTTTTTTCTACAAAAGAAAAGAAAAAAGAAAAAACAAAAAACAAAAACCATCGTCTAGACGAAGACCCTCTTGAAATTGAATTACTATAGATGAAGAACTCTCAATTGAAACTCTTTATGGTGGGCTTATCACAGAGAGAGTCTAATCGAAAAGATGTGTAATGGGTCCCCTTGGCTGTTTATTACGTGTGGAACTTGCTTAATGGCTATGTTTCATTGAACAAGGCTAAAGTCATGTCCAGTTCAATTAAATCCAACCCAATGGACTGTCGCTGAAAGTCTGATGTGAGCTAAAAGTGCAAAAAACATTATCTAAGAGGAGCCATCATCATGACTCGCCCTAAACAGATGCAAGATTGGTGATTAGTCCCCAATCTTGTTGATTAATGGGGCTTCATTGAACTTTTCTAGCGACAGTTAATGCCCAAAAAAGGAAAGTTGAAAAGTCGGTATGACACGTGTATCGCAAACTCTCGAATTTCATCTTCAGTGCAAAGACCCATATGATTTTGTTGGAACCGTGGAGGAAAAAACAATTTCAGCTCAAGATTTGACAAATATATATTTGATGGGTAGTATTAATAATCTTGTTAACATCCAAACATATTGTTCTCATAATCAGGTGGGACGTTTAGCTTAAACTCAATGTGAAATGTTTGTGAAGGTGGTTTTGTGTAAACGAAACATGATTTGAGATTGTTTGGAGAGGTGGTTCAGCTGAGATGCGCGAAAACTGGTCCGAACACCACCCGACTGTTAAACGAAAAAAGAAATCAAAGAGTTACTAGGAATATTCTTGTAATATATCACTTAGAAATCATGAGACTGTGGCCAGCTTTGTAAATCTCAAAATCGGAGCTTGACATAGAGGCATGTTTAAATATATATAAGTGCTCAAACAGACATTCAACTAAGGCAACTACTGATCACATCTAGCTCCATCTAGGTCTTCTCTTGAAGTGAAAGTCAATGACATCACTTAACAAAAGAATAGCCTCCCTTTGTTTTCACACAAGATGGAGAAAGCCGGGGAACATCTGTCCGATACCTTCACCTAGGAGATTACCAAGAGAGAGCCCAAGTCCGAGTCCGTCAACATATCTATTTGGACCCACATTTACTCAAAAAGTTAAGTTAATAAGTTATGGGTCAACTATGATATATTAACTGCTTAACACCACATCAATCCTCCAATGTGGAATTTCTTTAACACAACACTCACACGATCATCCTAACATTAGTGTCTCTATATAAAGTATCCTCGTATCACTAATGATACATGTCATGCTCATCCAATGATATTAATGGCTATTACAACTCCCTTTTACATATCTTGTTGGGAAGCATCAAAATGTAGATGACTATTCGTCTTGCTCATAAGTATACTTGAATCATACAGGCAATAGTGATTTAATGGGTTCTTCCTCACGATTTATCTTGACGATAGAAATGACCCAAAAAGAGAAACTCAATTCAGATTTGATGATCTACATATTCATGAATCTTGAGCGGATAGAAATCTTCTATTCTGCCACAATACTCACATTGGTGTCTCGACAAATCTCAGCTCTGGGTGCAAGTCTCATTCCCATAAATCAACGGTTGGATTCATTGAAGTACTTAAGAAAGTATCGTGTAGGTTAGAGGATTCGTCCGTCTCAAGCTCTTCTTCGTTTTTGGCGATGACAAGGTTCACCTAGGCTGATATACTCGAAGAGAACAAAAAACACAAATGATGAGCTCCTATATCTTCGTGAATTGAAATTGTTGCTTGAGAAGCACATAACTTTCAAAGTGCATAATCCAAATGCGTCTAGACAAGCAAAACTCTCTAATCACATAATTCTGCCTGGTCTCCACCCTCATGTCAACTCTGCCTAATGCCTCCAACCATCATCAATTAAGACCGCCACTTCCATTTACCCTCGCTCTCTCTCTCTCTCTCTCTCTCTCTCTCTCTCTCTCTCTCTCTCCATGTGCTGCGCGTACATGTGTGGGTAGAGGTGGACGATCTCCAGTAGGAAATTGCTAGTATAGGGCTTAAAGGAGGGAAAAGAGAAACGGGGTTAGGGTTTGCTTCAAATCATTGAATAGCAATCACTACTTGTTCTTTGCAATGGAAATGCAGGATCAAATAGGTAGCAGAAAATGTGATCGACCAAACATTTAGCATCACTTGTTCGTCTAAATTGCATACTACAAGTATATATGCACATGCACTAAATAATATAGATGATGTGATCAAGAGCGTGCCGTGAAATGTGAGAATTGATAAGATTTGATTTTCAAGCACTATCATAGCGCTATAATTTTGCATTCGTTTCGAGATGTATTCATATAGAGTAATCAGAATAATCAAAATTGGAGTCTCTTATGCGATGATGATACACTACCTTTCTTGCTAATTTGGTATCGCTCAGCTTAATCACTTTCAGAACTAAACTGTTTTGATTGTCTATGCAGAATAATACACACATATATTCTCTCAGTAAAAAATAGCTGTAGCAAAAATAGTGTTATTAAGAATTATTGCGCTAAGAGTTCGTACACTTTCATCAACATCATATCACGAGTAAGAACACCATACGAAAAGCGGGGATAAATATTATTCTAAAATCAAGTGAGCTGGACATTAAGTATTAAACTTAAAAGGACATACCTATATAACATATCTATAATTCTTTTTGCTAGAAACCATATCTTTGATTCTACAACAATTACCATGTGAATAAAGGGAATTGGCTCGGAGGTAAGTCTATGTAGAACACTCACGTCTCAGTAAAAGAGATCTGCTCATACTTAAAATCTCGTAAAAAAGTATGCTTGAAATCCCGCAAACCTCCAATCCCTCAAACGAGATCTTCACTTGTATATCTCGAGATGTGTTGATCGGCATTCTTGGAGTATTACACATCTCCGATCTTGCACATCAAAGCCTTAACGACAAATCGAGCTGGCTAAAATCCTCCTGGAGATCACCTTCATGATCAGGAACATCGATGTATCCTTGAGACCAAGATGAACCATACTTCATATTAGTCCCAGCATACCTCATATCATCCCCAACAAGTCTGGCCAAGCGTGGCTGATTCTCAAAAACCACAGATTGAAGAGATGGCCGTACATGATGACCATTTGAGGTCGCCGCATGAGGTTTCACGGCAGAGCACAAGTCCCTGCTCTTCTTGGCTAGGGTTCGCTCGAGCTTGTGCGCGTTCTGGTGACCCCCGAGTGCTTGCGAGCTGTAAAACTTCTTTTGGCAGAAGTTGCATGAGTAAAGCTTGTTGTCTTTTGCAGGAACTGTAAGAGTATGGAGTGATGGTGGTGATGATGATGAAGATGATGAACATGGCTCAAGTCCGAGCTCTAGGTTGAGCTGGTTGTGATTATTGGCTGAGCTGTGATGCCATGGACTGGATTGATGTTCCATTGAGAGAGAGAGAGAGAGAGGACTTAGAAGTACATATATGAAGTGAAACTGTTCTAGCAACGGAAAGCACTTGGAAGGAGAGTGCAAGATGAAAGAAAAGGACAGATATATAGGTTAGGTCTGTGATAGAGAATCCTTTACTTTTTGCACAAGAGAAATGTCAACATTCCAACAAGTTTCCATGAAAAACTTATAGTATTGCATAGACTCGTTCTATTAGATCAAATCAATCACAATATGATATCTATAACGTAATTGATTATTTGTACTGTATCATCCACATAACGTAACTATATTATTGTTGTGCGAAAAATTATACTCTAATCATGTGTGGCAAGTGAAATAAATGAAGATGAAGTTACTTTGTCTTTAGGAGTCTTGTTTAAAAAAAAATCTAACCAATATTGCCTTGTAAATTGCACATTATCTCTCGCATTTTGAAGCTAGATCTTAATGAAATTTTAGTATCCGTTTACGTAATTCTTTTCGAAACGGTAATGATTCGCGGTAATACTTAATTAGTGATTATCCAATCAATATATCATTCTCTTTTATGATTCGGATCATAAGATTGCGTATTATTCATTCGCCTCTCGCTTTGGAGGTTCTTACTCTATCCGACTGGCAAGCAAGCAAAGGCAGCTTCAAATGAAGTCCTCCCTTAAAAAGTATCTTGAAATCTTGATTGTTTAACTTGGATCGCATCTGGCGCATGGGACAATAAAACACGTGGTTTCCAGTTGGTCGATGAAAGCGATACCATTCGAATCTCTCTCTCTCTCTCTCTCTCTCGCTCGCTCGCTCGCATGGTCCGCATCAATTTCCATACATACTTCAGTTGTCCTCCGCAAATCCTGCAAACCTTCGAGCGCTTATGGTATGTGTGTGAACACCAGTCAAAACTCTTGCGGGTCAAATCACGCTCGTGTCGGTCCCCCCCAATCATGACCTTGAATGCGAGCACGCAATGATCAGCTTGCCATTTACGAGAAAATTTGTACTGGACACCCATCAAACTCTCTCGCGATTGGACTGAGCATATGCGCAGGATTTGGACTAGGCGTCTGCCTCCATGTTTGTTCCAGAAGCCCTCCTCCAGTTAGCAGTTGCCATCTTTGTTTTTGTGGTCCTGCAGAATCAAGGGTTAGCAATTCAATCCATCCTGGAGTCCGAGAATTTTAGGCAAATACAGATTATCTGTGGCTTAATTATGGGTTCTATCTTTCAACTGGTGCATTGATTATGACCTTAACCGTGGTTGTATTATTGAGATACTTCAGTTAATTCTTGCATCGAATGGAGAACTGTTGATTGATTGCTCAGCATGCGAAATGAATAATTTTGTACTATTTGGCGAACTTGGAGGTGGGTCGATAGAAAAAGATGAATGAAGATATTTTTCATTTATTCAAGGAGTTGAAGTTTCTTTATACAATCTATATTGTAAAATAATTCTTACATAAGTAGATACGACTTTAGAACTTTCATCTATTAATGGGAAGACCATGATTACCACAACAACAAAAAATTTCATGTCAATATCTTAACCCGGTTTGTGGAATAGTTTTCTAACATCGCCGATGTGCCAAATGAAAAAGGCTTAATTTCATCATGTAGGCTATTTTGCATACTTTCAATCGATCCTGTGAGTTCTCTCATTTATCAATCTTGAGAGTTGCTTCTTCCAGCCTGACTTTTTCTGGTTTTTTAGTGTACGTGAATTGAGAACTCTAAAATGACACATATCATCGAAAAGTAGTTTTCCTTTTCTTTCTTCACTTATGCGTTTTACTCGAACTCATACTATCGAAACGTCACTTTATTGTCATTAAGTTCATTTGATAATCTGTAGCTACACACAACTTAGCTGATTGTTGTAAGTCAAATATCAGTTAACAGGGTAATTAAAGGAAGGATTGGCTTAATTGGTTAAATGATAAAATATTCGATGGAAGTTAAAACCTTACCGATTACATTGTCAAAACCCCCTAATAATGCTCAGCACTATTTGGTAAGAAACTAATAAAAAAAATTTAATTTACATCTCCTATCAAACAACTTTTTATTCTTATTTTTGGTACCGGAAAACTTCACCACTAAACATTCAATATATTTAAATTTTTTACGATTATGTTCAATTTTGTAGACTTATATATTGCAAGCAAATGGAGAGAGATGAAGCCTTTTTGGTCGGTCGCAAACGTCCGGGCAATAGGAATAAATGTTGACCACATGAGGGAGATAAAATGCTACCAACCTCAAAGATGGATTCCATCTCTCTCTCTCTCTCTATTGATGGAATGCGGAAAGTCGCGACGCACCCAAAATCACCATGTGAAGTAAGAGCTACGCCTTCTTTATCCGGCAAAACCATGCACTCTTAATAAAAAAAAAATTCAGAAATTAAAATTAAAAACATTTATTAAAGCCGTCCACATCAACACCAGCCGTGCCACGTAAGACAGTCGGTGCCTACGTCAATGATTTCCACTCAAAATTGATCGAAATAACTATATTGGCAAATATTCAAAAAGTTTAGGACTAAATTGGCCAAATTGAAAAGTTTAGAACTGAGTTGGACCACCATTCAATAGATTTAT
>BCNH02000003.1:782679-801205 GCA_001662345.2 Metrosideros polymorpha var. glaberrima | reverse complement strand
GAGGGTTGTGGCCCTCACCTAGACCATCGCAGCTGGGATGGTCTCACCTAGATCTGGGCGAGCGTGTCCCAGCCCTCACTCACGGTCGATGAGGGCTTGGCGACCCTCGTCAGCCAGAGTTGTAAAAGAAAAAAGAAAAGAAAGGAAAAGGAAAAGGAAAAGGAAAAGGAAAAGGAAAATTACTAAAAAAAATTAAAATATATTAAAGTATTATAAAAAAAAATTGTTTATGTCACGTCAGTGATTTGTGGCCAAAAATTGACTGAATAGACTCAATTGAAAAAAAAAGTAAAAATGTTTAGGACTAAATTGGTAGAAGTGTAATAGATTTAGGAATTTTGGATAATTTCCCCATCCTAAGAAGATCATTGACTCAAGTCATAATAATGAGCTATCATTGAGAGCCAATCAAGGATTGCGATTTGAAGCATTCATTCCCTTATGTGTGGGGACTCGGAGAGAGGGTAACTGTGAGCCTAATTTAGAGTTCAAGACAGTTTTTGGTTCTAAAAGCAACCAAAAAAAAAAAAAAAGTAACTCCAATGTTGATGTTATTCATTTAGGATCTGGGACAATTAATGGTCCGATGTTATGTGTTCAAAGGCCGTTTCGTGAGATCTTCTAACCTCAAAATCTCCCAGAATTCAACCAATTTAAATGCGGCCATTAAAACTAGCTAACAATGATATTTATATAAAGAAACATATATTTTTTTTCAAGCAAGCTTCAAACTTTCTAGACATACATCGGAGACAACATGGATGGGTTTGTGGGCTCGGACAATCGTGCACAAATTGTCAAAGGCAAGCGTACGAAACGCCGCCAAAGGTCGTCACCTGCACACATCGAGGCCACCATGACGACTATTACTCTGTCGTGCGGTGGCGTCGATGATAACGGCTTGATTTTGTCATCCCCATCGTCCACGGTCGACATGGAAGAGAGTAGTACCAGTGAACATCAAGAAGAAGACATGGCCCATTGCCTCATTCTTTTGGCACAAGGCAATGCCCCAGGTCAATTAGAAAACGAAAAAGTAGAAGATGAAAAAGGTGGCCAAGAAGTTTATGGTTGTGACACCAAAGAGAAAAGCAAAGGTTGTGTTCAACCATATAAATGCAAGACATGTGGTCGTACATTCACATCATTCCAAGCTCTAGGAGGCCACAGGTCCAGCCACATGAAGAAGCCTAAGTCCATGGGACAACAGAAGCTAGTGAAACCATCTGCCAAGGAAGATTGCGATCATGATCCAGGCCATGTACTCGGCCATAGTGGCACAAAGATGTATGTTGGTCATGACGAGGTCAACGTGAAGACGCGCGAGTGCTCGATATGCGGGTTGCGGTTCAAGTCAGGTCAAGCTCTCGGAGGTCACATGAGGCGACACCGAGGGCTCAATGCGAGCACCTGTCATGTCTCGGTTACGAGCCTTCAGATAACACTACGCACCGATCAAAAACGATTGGGCAACATTCTTCCTTTGGATCTTAACCTTCCGGCACCAGAGCACGACGTCGATCACGGTGGTTCCCAGATTCATCATTTCTCTCCAACCGCAAGCCGACAAACACCGCCGATGTTACCGGCTGCCGCAACTTTAGTCGAGTGCCTTTATTAAAGAAAGACATAAGGCTCTAGATAAGGAATTAGTGTTTGTTCTTGTGATATTTCAGTTGAGGTATATTATTTGGCATGATAGAATTATCGTTCTGAGTCTCCAACAGAGGGTTTCAAATCCTGAGCCCAACGAGTTGAACTACGAATTTCTCCATGAACTATTTCCTCAGCCGTCTTTCAAAGTCTTCAAGCACGATTGCCTTGGATTCAACGAGAATCGACCCATAAGAGTTCTGACTCTTGGCCGTGCAGGAACAGTGAGAACAAATCATATGACAGACGAAGCATGATTACGTGAAACATCAGTTGATATTTATGCCTCTCTTTTTCTTGGTTGAGTAGCATACTAAACTTAGACCTACTAATACCTTGACATTGAAGAAGCATTTGCAGAAACGCCAATTTAATCTCATAAATATTCTCCGAAACGATACGCGACGACAAAGCAAAAGAGAACTTATAGAAAACGAGTTGGGGCTTTCACAGGGGCTTTCACACTCGAAAGTCAAAACCCTCCTACCAATACTAAAGCTGAAGACACCTTAGCTCGCAATTAGCAATTACGAAGCTAAAACCAGCCCCACGAAGAGTAATCATCTCATTGCGTGTTGAATAGGAAAGCCTGAACTGAAGATGGAAGCTAATCTCCTGTTAAATTACAACCGGAAAGATGAACAAAGGGAGGACATACACAGGTCAAAGCGCAGATGCATGCTAACTCAACAAAGCAACTAGAGAGATGCAGTGACAAGATAAGAACATTTATCCGAGCCAAAAGATGATCGATCATGTTATAACCAAATGATCCAGCACAAGAGAGACAGGATGCGGAAAGAGGAAAATGAATTGAATCATGAATAGTCTTCTCAGGCTTTGTATGATGCCCTGATATTCCAATGGAAAAATATAATCTGTGATTATGAACCTTTTTTCCAAAACTGGGTTACTGTTTCCCTATAGTTCTTTTAGAAGCTTATATGCTTTATCCCTCGTCAGTTTCCCAGCACCAACTGGGCAGAACAAAACCGTCACCGGCTTGAAAGAATGGGCAAAACCACAAATTTATCAATTTCAACTAGCTAAGCAACATCAACATATTTCATCCGCTTTAAGGTTTGAGAGCAAGAGCGAGACCGAGCTTGGGGGCTGCATTGATGGCCTTCGAGTCATACTCGGCAGACACAGTAATGAGCGATTTTGGCCTCCATTCTCGCTGGCCCAATAAGGCCAACTTTCCATTGTCTGAGAACCGTGTCTTCACAACAGTGCATGGATCAACTGTGTGAGAGCTTCCGATGCTAAAGCTGTTCTCATAGGTGGAGAATCTATGAGTCAATTCAGCAGCAACTGCATTGAAGGGGTCCACCGAGTGGATGTAGGAGGCCTTCAGAGTTTGCCCCTTGTCAGTCCTATTAAAGTTTAATAAATAATAAATCAGTTTAAGGCTATATAAAACATCATCTATTTGCACAAACCCGTCAAATCTAAGAATGTTCAATACAGACCACACAAAATTGTTTGTCCTCTGATTGATCTACAACAAATAAGGATTCCATCTCCTCTATTGCAGGTACATTTTGATTTAAAACTAATTCTGCAGGTAAACCTCCCTCTTCTTTGTTATTGTTTATGTAATATCTCCATTTGACTATGAACTGTTATTGCCTCCTTCACTAAGGAATAGATCTTTCTACACGAGCAGATTATGCACAAATAGATAACAAAGCCTTCTCTCAATGAGTGGGGTGGGCCACAATTTTAGGGTGTTTTGCTGGTTAAATATTCTGCGAGTTTTTAATATAAGCAAACAAAACACCATCACAAACTTGTGGAAACACATTGCCAAAACAGAAAGGAGTAATGAATGCAGAAAATGAAACTACAACAGTACAACAATCTATTGCATGAATAAAATGCAACCAAATCAACTCTCGCTTGTGCTTTATTTTGACTTGCAGAAATACTAATCTCGTCTATATGTATTATCATAACAATTTAAAGTCTGAGTTATTTGGCTTGCTTACTACGTCAAGAGGAATCACCCATTGATACCCCAAATATATAATAAAAAACCTATTCCTCTAGCAGATGGAGGCAAATGACAAAGACATTGAAGCATTTAAAGATAACAGTATTCTATGTGCATCATAATTGACATTAGAACACTGAATAGTAAATACCTAATGTAGCAAAATATGTTCTCCTAACCATACTTACAGAAGAACTGAAGCAGAAAAATCTGGCCTGTTCAAGCCAATCCCAGCATTATATTTGGTTAAAGAAGCAGAAGCAGTATCAAATCCAACTTCACCACCAAGACTGAGATCCTTGCTGCCAATTGCTGCAGAAAACTCCAAAAGGGGAGTTGGGTTCAGACCGATGCTTGAATCAATTGCCGCGTGATGATGGAGGTACTGCAGCTCCAACTGATGTACAATAATGGAGTTAGTGATTCATGTCTGATAATCAATCTACCCCCAACATATACAGCCCCTCCCAATGAGCATATTTTCCCAAGTTACGCCCCACAATGATGTTCATACAGGATACAAGCTTAGAACACCATTTGGGTGATTTAATCTTGTATGACAATAGAGGTAGCTACGCATTAATGAACGTCATGTAATACATTCAAAACAACCAAAGGATGCAGGACAACCACAGATTCTGCTTCAGAAACGAAAAACCAACAAACCAGACACAAGGCCATATATTTGGAAAACATAACTGGAGGAAAGATGCTAGTCCGCCAGAAATAAAGATATATGCAAAGTTGCAAAGTCTCTTATGTTGCTATTCAATATTATATAACTGACATATCACTGACCTTGCCAGATTTGTGATCCGGTATTTGAAAGCTAAGGGCAGCTTTGGTAATCGGCAGGACACCAGAAACAGTCACTTTTGTCGACACCTGATGAAATAGAGATCCATCAACACAGACATTCAAGCAATTAGAATATAAAAGAAGCGTTCATGCATGGATGTTTAACTAGCTATGAAAAAATGAGTAGGAGGGTTAAAAAGAATGTTCTGGAAGCAAAACCAATGTTCTTACATTGGAATATGAGTCAACTTTCACATCCACTGTAGTATTTTCACCCTTGTAAACCGTACTTATGTCACCTACAAAAATTTGATCCTTTTTCAAACCTGTAGCTGTAAGTCCCTGCAATGCACAAATTAAACTCCATAAGAGCATTCAACAGTTTAATGACTTAGATAGGTGAATTTACAACACCAATTCCCAGGAACAAAGGACTCAAAATCGTTTCTATGCAAATATGTTCAGAATTTAAAATCAACCAAGGCATGTATTTCTAAAATGTTCAAATGTCATGATTTTCTGAATAAGCATGTATAACAAGCATGTGAAGATGAAAAGAATTATTAAGACAATAGCTAGTCCAAATTACTTAAACTAGAATTTGGGATCATCAAATTTCAGTTTTCTGCGAGCATTGTACAAAAGTGTAAGAAAGTTGTGCACAGAAAGTAATTGTTGTAAGTTGGTCCTCATAAGGTGATACTGTTCATTCTATACACCGCACCTTGGGGAAATGGCAATACAAAGAGCATCGTGCCCCCACCCCCAAAAAAGGAAAACACACCACACCACACACACACACACACACACACACACACACACACACATATATATATATAGAGAGAGAGAGAGAGAATTGGTTGAGAGTGCACCATCCCAGTTGAACTCGGAAGCGTCAGGGTGAACTTGTGATCAAAGGTATAATCTTTAGTCAACAGATCTGTATTTAAAACTAACAAAGTTAGCCATATCCAAAACACAGAAAAGATTAGGGAAGATTAAAAGCTGAACACCACTAGGAATTATCAGCAGCATTTTCGGGGATTATTTGTGAGTTTAACGCCATTGTAACAGGTCATCAAGTCCTATGAGAACCAACTGGTGGTGTATCAAGGAATTTCAACATGTTTCTATCAAAGCATTTGATTTCCTGGGCCTTCTTGTCTTCTTGACTGCTTGATGAAACACTCTGATTAACTATGCATTCTTGGTATGAAGCTCTGCACAACAACTTTTCATAGCAGGACAGCAATAAGTTTGGTTTTGGACAAACTGAGAAGAGTCAGGTGGAGCACATAATTATAATCATCAGGTGTACCTCTTGATTGTTCAAAATATGATTGTTCAGCCAATAATGATCGTGAAAATAAAGCAAATATCAGACAAGCTGGCAATATAGATGCACACTGAATGACCAGGAAAAACCTTTTGTTGTAGTTATTCGACTGTAGCATCAGTCAAATAAGTGGTGATTCATATGAGGAGATTCAGTGTAGTTGTTAAGTATTATTTGACTATGAATATTGATGTTTAGGTATGATGCATTAAGAGATTTCTCTAAATCAATGAACTTGGTCAACATGTCAAGAAATATGTACTTAGAACCGCATTCCTAATCTCACCAACCCCTTAAAAAATTATGACAGAAAATAGTACCTTCATCCACCTTAGTTTCAAGGGGAACAGAAGAATAAATACATTAACCAAATCAATTATTTAATAGCAGAACATTTAGCCTTAACAATAAAAATGAGGAAGTGAAACAAGATCGTGAATCAATTCTTGTTTTCCAACCAGAACTTCTGTCTCAAATATGAACTGGGACATTAGAAAGACAATGAAGGAATGACAAGCTGATGCTCATTGCATCTACCGGTTAAAGATTCGTTAGGATGCCAATATCAATACAATGTTTGCGAAAAGAACTGTACCTCTTGCCCTTTTCCCAATATCTGAAAATGGTGCTGGACCACTGGCCATCTCTTTTGAGCAAGAAAGTGCAACCTGCTCCAAGGAAACCATGATAAGAAACATATATGAGTCACGAACATCAAACAACATCAATGAAGCCATTGAATTATGAGTAGCAACTGTTAGATTATTGTTAGGATTGAATGAAAGAAAAAAGATATCCCGTATCGGAAGTCATAATGGTGATGACTGCTCCACCAAACAGAAATGCAGCAATTTTACCCTGCAAGCTGAAATATCAATTACATCACATACTTTGATACTTATCCACTCTGACAGCTTTTAGCTTTACTCTCTAACCCAAAAGCAAATGGGCATGAAACTGACCTTGACACTCGATTTCGCTATAACTTCCTTTTCTTTTGGACAATGAAACACCAATTTCATTGAAGTACATGAGGAACACATTCATTATAACTTAGTTTAGGACCGGTTATCAACTAAATCAGATGAAGAGAGTCGACAAAACCAACTTTCGCTCGCTTACTAACTTTCAGGCAAAACGTATCAAAAGACCACTCCTTGCTCCTGATCTCTGCAAGACCCATTTGGCCAAGACCAACGACAACAACGCCAATCGATAAGAGTACTAGAAAAACCAAGAACCCATCATTGGAAAAGCAAGAGCAAGCCCCTCCATTCGATGGAACAATACTAACAGATACCATTGACTTCATTCGTTCGCTCCAATGCATTTTCAGTTTTAGGTGAACGACAAATCCGACGAAGAAAACAGAAGATGAATCTGACGCACGCAACCGCTTCGATACTCGAAGCGCTTAGTGATTGCAGAGAACCTGTTTCTTTGAAGTGGCGTTGGCCAGCGGAGGAGGACAGGCACCGTCGCAGAAGAAGCCGCCTCGGCAAGATCTAACAGGGCTGGTGAGCTTCCTCGGTCGACGTCAGCTCTTGCTCTTCACTTATATCAGATCATCTTTTACAGGTTTTGCTAAAAAGCCCCCCATCTTTTGTTTATTAGTGTCGGAGCCCGGCCTTGTGCGCAATAGGCCACAAGTTTTCTGCTTGGCCATAAATTGGCGCCCAATAAAATGTGGCTTACCTTACCTTAAGCATGTGAATCAGGGAAAAAAAAAGGAAAAGAAAAAAATGGGGAAAGAGACTGCCAAAATTAATAACTTACTCTAATGATTAATTAGGAAAAGATTAGCCGAGACTAATAAGTACAAGCTCTGTAAGAAATTTTTGAATTTTGAAAGAAAAGTTGATGTAAGAAATTTTTGTTTTTTCTTGCGTAGAATAATATACCCTTTATATTACAAGCTCTGTATGTACGTTAATTAGAATATCCTTGAACTCAATTTTCTTTTTCTTGATGCATTAGAATCATAAATGGCAGGTAAAAGATCTTATTTTTCTCATGAAAACCGATGAAGTAAGTAGGCCAATTTTCATGGAATAATGTGTGATCAGGAAAGCACTGTTACTAGGGAGAAAATTACGGAGCTGTCACCATCGAATTGCTCTGCGTACAGTAACCTACTCCATATGAAAAACTAAGATTGGATGCAAATTTTAGCTCGAGAGAGTGACTAATATCAAAGTCAAACTCGAGTTGATATGTCTCCATTATCGATATATGATATGTGTTGTTAGTTTAGTTTAAATTCGAATTCTACTAGTCACATGGCAAAGGTTATAGTTATAAACGAAAAGCATATTGTATATAACGATTAGAGTAATTTATGTATTCCCATAATTTGACATGTATAAATAACTTTAAGATATGAAAGGGCATTGCTCGAAGTACGTTCATAGCCCTAAAGATGAAATCCCTTCTCAAAAGCTAACGATAAACCAATCAAACAAGGAAGAAAAATAGAGTTACACATCTATATATACATCTATGTATATCAAGGATTTATGGGTTGAAACTAGCAGTTGTCGTTTCCTTCATTTCCATCACGGAACTTGAATAAGTAATCAATTAGTCCATTATTTAGATTTTTGTTTCAAATGGGCACTATCATGATTTGCCAATGGAGGTTTTCTCCATGCTTAACGTCTAAGCCAAGAATGTGCTGCTGCCAGAGTGCATTAATGTGAAACTTTTAATTAAATCCTTAAAATTGACAAGCATAGAAGAAGTTGTTATTACTTTGACCTATATCTTTCGAGGATCCCGATCATACATTCGATCAAGCTGCTCGGGGCTCCAGATTAAGGCCGGAGCTAGTTGTCGGAGACTTAGTTTAAGGCCTCCCGCAACCATTTCCATTCGGTCGGTCAGAAAATATTGAGGGTGGTTCTGAAATTGATGTCTGAGTTGGTGATTGAGATGCAAGATTTACATATTCATTTCACGATTCCTTTCACAAGAACTGTCTAGGGTTCGCTCTTTTACATATGAGCAAGCGAAAATGAGGGGATTTTTGGTGCGGTCAAAGACCTCAAACTATCCTTTTAAGTCATGCGATTTCTATTGCTGATATGAAAACATTAGCTTCTTCACAAAGATGAAAGATTAAATCCAAGCCTCATTCGGTCCAATCAATCTCTCAACTCTCATGAAACTTTCATGACTAATTGTATTTAAAAGGTTTGTGTGTGAATGCCTCACCTAAACATTAAAATGCCAGAAATTGTGATCTCAATCTCCACTTGATTGCCGTCAACAATTGAAATATGGATTGTGAGCCTGCTCGCGACTACAATTTATGTGTTCTTCTCTGGTTGAGCTAAAAAGTAAATATTTGAGCCGGAAGAGAACAATAGTTTCGCCAAAATAGGATTGTATTGATCATCAAGTAGCAAAAAAGAAAAAAAAGAATGAACTCGAAAATCGAAATGGTGATGGTGATGGTGATGGTGATGGTGATGGTGATGGCGAGCAAGCATGACTTGTCTAAGGAATATGATACAACTTAGAGGGTTTCAAGTTACTTGTGAAGTTGAAGTACTTCAATGTCTGGAGCCACTTCTGTGGCGTCTTCACCGTGTGCACAGCAATTGTGTCCGGCCAAAACTCGTGCTGGCACGGGTCCTTTGGCTCGGGATAATTGTACATGGCCCACTTGGCGTTGTACCGGTTCTTGGCTCGGCGTCCGTCGCGCAACCACGCACCAAAGACAAGATCCTCAGGCCCCTCTTTGTGGTTCCTAGCGATGTCCGACTCGCTGATCCACTCGACCAAGTCCCATGATACCATATAGCCCATCCCAGACATGTAGTGAACGAAGGGGTCCATGCTATGGCACGGTATCACGAAGCCGTAGTACAAGTCCTCCCTCGGCAACGGCCTCAACGACGCCACAAGCTTCTCCAACCTAAAGAAAGTGTCGTCATCCGCCTTCATCACGTAATGGTAAGGCGGGTATGGTCGGTCTGCGCCCTTGAACATCTCCGGCAGGCTCGAGAAGTATGTGTACGTCTTCCCGTTGTTCATGTTCTCTGTGCAATTCATGATGATGATGTCGTCATACCGCATGATCTCTAGCGCCACCATGACGTGCTGCTCTTCCTTCGTCAAGTTGCAAAACACGAACTTTAAGTCGACTCGCGCACCAGCGGGAGATTGAGCCCCGTAGATCATGCGGAGGAAGTGGCGCCGGTGGTACTGATCGGCAACTGTAAGAACGCCTATGAGCATCCGGATTTCATCATCAAACGACGAAGAGTTTGCGACCGAGATATTGGCCGAATAATTGTTGAACTGGGGAATGTTAGAGAGAGCACATCGGCCAAACTTCGACAACGTTTCGTATCGGAACTCGTTGATCGAAGCCAAGATGCAGACGAAGAAGATCAAGAAGAGGGAAACGATCATAAAGCGTTGCCCCCCCAAGGGTTTTGCAGCCTCCATGGCCATCTATTTTAGAGAAAGCATCACTCGGTTGAGGCTCATATTATGTTGAGTGCCTCTCGCATGGGATTGAAGAATATTTTCCTTAATAACTTTACTTCTTAGATACGGCCGCACATTATTGGTCAATATCTTGCTATTGAGCCTACCGAGCTATTTGACTTTTCTTCTTCTTAAAGAAAGAAGGGTGTTTGCGAAAGATTAAAGCATGAAAAAGTAATCATTTTACCTCCATGTCCTCTAAATGGCATTAAGGTAGACAACTTAGAAGGCGAAGAAGAAGATGAAAGTGAGGAGTTTTTGGTACTTTATTATTTTAAGACGGCCTATTTTTGTTTGACTTGATTTATGGGGTCCAAGTTAGGCAATTTAGGTCTACGCATAAACAAGCGAGAGTGGTGGAATTGAGCCTAATGTCAAATACAACGTTTTTTTTTTTTCTCCTTCATTTTGGATTCACATAATTAGCCCGATTATCATAAAAGTGTTTTCGTAGTTTACCAAGTTACATGTATAAGTGATAATAACTAGTCAACATTAGCATAATTAAATATGGATAGCTGTCATTACGTTAAGCTCGTTCGTGAATATAATTTTTTTTGCTATATAAAAGGCTCCATTTTATTTTCGTGGGAACTATTATTGATAAAATTTCTTGATAGTGATGTTTGGATGGATCTGAAGTTTCGAAGGGTCTACTTTGTCGGAGTTTTAGGTGATTTAGCACGAACTTTTGGAGGTGGTGTTGAAGTTTGAAGGAAACGTTTCAAAAAGACCAGTTCACGTAGGACTCAACCTAATTGAAAATGAAGCCAACCCATTGACGCGTAGACGACGATGCTTCTTAGTGAATCCCGCACAGATTGCGCAAGTTAGTCACATGATGAAAATGTAATTTAATTTATGCAAAAGGCTATGGCCGTTTAATCAAGACTAAGCTGCCCCTTGATATGATTATTTTTATTTTATTTTTCATTTATATACAATAAAAAGTAATGTTTGGAGTAAAACAGAAACTTCAGAAAATTAAACAACACAGCGTCATTTCGAGTAAATTTTTCCAAATCAGATTACCGCTTGTGAAACATAGGATGGTCGGCGATGATTGGATGCAACACTTAGGTGCCAAGACTCAACTGCATTTTTGCTCAAATATTTAGGACTACATTAAATCAATTGAAATGTCTAAAACTGAATTCAAATCTGTATAATAGATTTATGATTGAAATGGTAGTTTTCTCGTATTCTCTTTATGCTAGAGAGGGTTTTAGAGCATGTTTGGTTATTAGGAATGCAATTGGAAGCCTCGTTCCCTTACTTGGTAGTGCTCTCAAAAGAATGGCAATAGAAGTTGCAGGGGAAAAGGACAACACGAGTGCCAAAACTTGGCATAGGTGAACACTTTAGTGTCAAAACTTTCAAAAGGGACACTTAAGTGCCAAAATTAGAGGAGAAAGGAATAGTTAAGTGCCAACGGCTAAACTCGCCTAAATTTGCACTTAAGTGAGATTTTGCAATCTTTAGCACATGCAACAACGATTTCCTCGAGTCATTAGGGTTTCCTTTCTTCTTCCCCCTACCCACACAAGAGTCTTGACTTAGGGGGATAATAATTCGACACACTCGAGCTCATTTCAACTTGGATCAATAGTAAGAAAAATATTACAGAGCACAACTCAAGAAAAGCTCCAACTCAAACATCAACTAAAATTTCCAACTTGAGTATAAAAAAAGGGGGAAATTTTCAATAAGGGCCTAAAGTGCCCTTATTTTCTCAAGGAAGAATTCCAAATAAGGGTGTGAGATGCCCTCGTTTTTCTCAATTAAGGGCTTGAAGTGGACTTTGTTTCAAATAAATGCCTAAAGTGCCATCATTTTCTCAAATAAGGGCTTGAAGTGGCCAAATAGTCTCAAATAAAAACTTGACCTCAAGAGCATTTTCATTTTTTTTACTTTTTTTAATAAAAAATGAAAAAAACACAAAAATGAAAAAAACAAAAAGGAAGGGCAAGGGTAGCCACCCTTGTTGCTGCCACCCTCGTCATTGGAAAGGGCCGGCCGAGGCTGAGCCAGGGTCGCCGAGCCTTGGCAAGGGCTGGCGACCCTCGCCCAAATCTAGGTGAGGGTAGCAACCCTTCACCCAGAGCTGGGCGAGGGTTGCTAGCCCTTGCCCAGCCGCAATGGCTCTCGGTGAGGCTCACCAGCCCTCACCCTAGCTTTAGCAAGGTTCGCAAGCCTGATCGAGAGCCACTGCCATTAGGTAAGGGCTGGCGACACTCGCCCAGCTCCGGGTGGAGGGCTGCGACCTTTGCCAGCAGTTGGCGAGGGTCACCAGTTCTCGCCGAGGCCCAACGACCCCTGTCAACCTTGGTTGAGCCTCCACCCACCCATTCGAGTGAAGGGGTAGCAGCAAAAAGGGCAACAGCCCTTGCCCTTCCTTTTTTTGTGTTTTTTTTAAATATTTTTTATTTTATTTAATCAAAAAGTGAAAAGATGAAAATGTCCTTAGGTTAGGCCCTTATTTGAATTATTTGGCCACTTCAAGCTCTTAATTGAAACGAGTTCCACCTCAAGCCCTTATTTGAGAAAATGAGGACACTTCATGCATTTATTTAAAATTTTTCTTTTTCTCAAATAAGAGTATGAAGTGGACTTTATTTTAAATAAGGGCATGAAGTGGCCAAATCATCTCAAATAAGAGCCTGAAGTGGACCTTATTTTAAAAAATACACTTAAGTGCCATTTTTTTTTAAAAGTAGGACACTTAAGTGCCAATTTCGACAACCTAGCTGGAATTTCTCGTCATTGGCACTTAAGTGTTCCTTTCTTCTTCGATTTTAGCACTTAAGTGTCCCTTTTGAAAGTATTGACACTAAAGTGTCTACCCGTGCCAAATTTTGACACTTGAGTTGCCCTTTTCCCGAAGTTGCGGGGTAATAATAATAAATGTAGCATAGAGGGTTTAATGATGAGAGGCAAAGATAGTGAGAAGGGTTCAAGCAGCTTGCGAAACTCTAGAACAAAAGGAGGAGCAAGCCTTTTTAATGTTATAATTGCAAAAGACAGGGGCACATCGCTAGACATTGTCTAGAGTCAAAGAGAGATGTGAAATTAAGATTGATGAAAAATCGCAAGAGGCAGCACAAATGAGTTATGTTGAGATGTACGTGTAAGTTGTATTAGAGAAATCTTATACCAAATAAGTGGTACGGTGTGTAGCAGTTAATATATCCTAGTTGACCCATAACTTATTGGTTTAAACTTTTGAGTGAAAGTGGATCCAATTGAATATGTTGACGGATTTGGACTTGAGCTCTATCTTGGCAATCTTCTTGGATAAAGGTATCAAACTTCTGCTGCACACTCTCAAAAAATTGGATTATATTATGTGCATGTCCACCATCTTGACTAGAGATGAGTGGGTCATGGAATTCTGGATGTACATAACACATGACATTAGGTAGGGACTGGTTCTTGAAGCATTGGTCCATTAACGATGGTGCAATGTTGATGGGCAATAATACTATGGTCGAGATTGTAGGCATTGGATCAGCTTAGATTAGGAACAGGATGATCAGAATATTATGTGAAATATGACATGTTCTAGAGTTGAAGAAAAATTTGATTCCTCTAGGAACTCTGGATGTTGTTGGCTGCCAGTATACTTCAAAGTTTGGTACTTTGAAGGTAATAAGTGGTGCTCAAGTGATCATCAAGGCAAAGAGGACAAGCAGTCTTTATTATCTTCAAGGTAGGACAATCATGACCTCTAACTGTTACAGACTACAGTCTCATCAATAATGACACAGTCAGATGGAAGGTTTCTATATAAGTATATTCCAGCTGTTCTACATCAGTAATGAGTAGTACTAGTTTGGATACTTCACATCCTTTTAGTAAAATGTATACGACTATAAAATGTGTATTGGGAAGCTGTAAAGTGGATTCTTCAAATTTTGGTTGGCAATTTGAGATGTATCAATAGCAGTATTTGGTTTGATCCATCACATATCTCTAGTAGAATGTACTTGGCTTATTCAGGTATGTATTGGGAAACTGTGAAGTGGATCCTTCGAATTTTGTTTGAGATAACAAATGTTTGATTGTGTTTTAGAGAATATAGTTTAGGTAGTGTAGCAATATCTAGATATGTGAACCCATGTCATGCATGTATCTTAGGAGATGGTTGTTCTCTGAGTCTTTATGACATTGCTTATGTGGCTCCGGTAGAAGAAAAGGTTCGATCGGAACAATTATTTTGTTCAGGGCAACCTCATCGCTTTTCTTTTTAAAAAAAAGCTAAAGTGTGGGGGAGAAATGACAAGAAGATATTGGAATATCAATTTGGAAGAGATCATGGAAACAGGAGTTCATTTTGGTCATGGTACGAGAAAATGGAATCCTAGGATGGCACCTTATATTTTTTCTAAGCGTAAAGATATTAATATTACAAATCTTACTAAATTGCTCGTTTTTTTTTTATCAGAAACTTGTGATTTAGTTTTTGTGCTGTGAATTTAAGGGAGCGGTTCCAAGATTTTGGTGGTTTCAATGACGATTGAGACTAGACAAATAGAGACAATGGAAGACTTAGTAGAGGTAGAGTGGTCAAGCGACTTGGTTAGTGACTACGGCTTGGAATAATGGTTTGTCTAAGTGTTTAGGTGGAGACAGAAATGTCACAGGAAAATTGGGTACATTAAGGACCAACACCGTTGGGTCAAAGTTAATATATGAACATTATATGGGACCTTGAAGAAATTTCACTTATTGGAGAATCCTACGGGCATGGTGACCAACCCTATTCCTCTAGAAAGTTCGAGCACTACTTGAGCCTCATAGATGTCTTTGGAGGTTGAGCGCCCCTTGAAGGGGCTCCGGAGAGATAACAATTGATGAGGAATTGGACTTCTTGCCAAGGTGGAGATTTATTGAACGTGACTTGAAGTTGGATCTAGTTTGGTTTGGAACCAACTTGAATCAAATTCAAGGACATCCAAAGTGAGCGAAATTGGTTTTGAGTGCACAAAGAGGGATTTCGAACGTCCTAAATTATGGAGTAGACATCCGAAATGCAGCACCAAAGTTGGAGGCTACTATGGATCCAAATCAGCACATTTGGACATCCAGAGATTAGATAGGACATCTGGCCACATCTGGATGGACGTCCGACCAAATTGGGGCAGCTGGGAATTCCAGCATTTTGGACGTCCAGTCCTTCCTTTGACCGGACATCCCGCCTAGACACACTATGGCCAAGAAGATTTTCGGACGGCCGTCCGACATGTATGGGACCGAATTAAACACATTGTTTGACCTATTTCCTGCATAACATCAAGCCTATTTCAAGTGAGAGCTTTGGAGAGCCGCCAAGAGCAATTGAGTGAGTGAAAAGCACTTGCGATTTCTTGATTAATTCTTGCATGGCTTCATTAGGGCGTAATCAGGATTGGGAAACACTTGAGTAAGTGTATGCTTCGATGGATTGTATTCTATTCACATCGACTATTATAAAACAACTCATCGATCTCTCCGTGAAACAGTCATGCTTGGCCGAACCACGTAAATCAAGTTTATTTCTGCATTAATTTCTCGATTGAATTGTTTGGTTTTGTCAACACTCTTTCCTTTTTGTATAACAAAAACGTTAACATTCGAACCATGAAAGGATGTATTCCAATTCAATGTGTTACCATATGTGGTAATCATTAGATTATCAATTCATATTCCAATTTTTCATAATTCATCTCGATTCCTTTTATCTTATTCTTGTTTCCTCATTCCTATAATCCAAATAACAATATGTATTAACCCTCTATTTTAATCAAGAAACATGCATATTCCCAAACTCTTTTACCCCTACTAATGAAAACAATGTGTGTTCGTGTCCCTATTGAATATGTCAAACTGTTTTTTCCTTTTGCAGGATATTCTTTTCAAACTTGATTACTTGATAAAGATAAAGTTCTTGTTATCCTAAATTAAAGACATACATATGTTTGAACTCAAGATATAGACATAAAAAGTTAGCGGCAACAATTATGGAAAAGTTGATGATTTACAAACAACCAAATAAACATAAGTAATTCCACTTAAAATTAGTAAACCACTCAAATTAAAATTGGTAATTTGGTATAAGAAATAAATAAAAAAATCAAATGTTGAAAATATTTCTAAAATAAATCGTAGTAATTGTTACGAAAGTTGATAATTTATAAGCAGCTAGATAATTATTTGTCGGTCACTCAACTAATTAGCAATAACATCAAACTAATTGGTAACTTAATTGGAGAAAAATTAATAAGTCACTCAGATAAAGGTTGGTAGTTTGATATTATAGTTGGCAAATTTAAAAAGTTAGTAAATTGTGCACGTAAAAGTCAATAAGTTATTAGGAAAGTTGGCAATTTACAAACTAAAAAATAAAACATTCATAAGTAACTTAAATAAAGATCACTAAAGCAAAACTAGTTGGTAATTTAATAAGAGACAAGTTGGTTGGTCATCTAAATTAAGATTGGTAATTTGATATAAGTTGATAAATTTAAATGCTGGCAAGTTATGCATATATAATTAAGTAAATTGCTAGAAAAGTTAGTAATATTTTAATAATAAAATAAATATTGATAAATAACTCACTAACAGTGGGTAATTTAGAACTGATTAATAATTTAATTGGAGAAAAGTTGGTAAGTCACTGAAATTAAAATTGTGATTTCATATAAGAGTGGATAAATCTAAAACTTTGGAAAGTTACGCAAATGAAAGTTTGTTAGTTTTTAAAGTTCGTAATTAACATAAAATCAAATAAGCGTCGGTAAATTTGTATAAAAGTTAATAAATTACGAACAAATCTCTGAAGAAATTATATTTGCCGGTCACATTTTCTTCTACAAACAATATTAGAAACTTACCATTATATATAAAAATTATCTACTATGAACAGATTTTTCACTTTCTTTTTTTCATGGAATAATAGAATTTGCGTCAGAAGCAGGAAAGCGTTTTTGTTATTTGATTAGAGGACAAACTTATATTAAATTATTTCAAAAGATAGACTTAAAAACTTAGCCACAACAATTAGTGAAACCTTAAGTCAACTAATAATGTTAGACATATTAAGAGCAGATAATATGTTAATTTATTACATAGTGTGGCAGATAACTAGGCTTTCAAACAGTTGAACCATATTTAACGACTAATGAAACTCTACCATATAACTCAATACAACAAATGTGTCACGTCGTCTCTAAACTTTTGATTTGTTCAATATAATCTCTGGACTTTGGCTCAATGTGCAATGTCGTTTCTGAACTTTTAATTTGTTTAATATGCTCTTTGAACTATTGATAAATATTCAATTTAGTCACTAAATCATGTGAAAATGACGCAATTGAAAGGACTATAATTTATTAATCATATTGAACAAATTAAAAGTTTAAGGACGACATTGCACATTTGGCCAATGTTTGGGCCAATGTTTGAGTACCATATTACACAAATAAAAAATTTAAGGATGATATTGCATATTAAATCAAAATTGAGAGATTATTTGTGTTATGATCCTGTTTGGAGTCTAAATGCCAATTCCTATAAGGAGTGTTTCTAGGGTTCCCAAAAAGTACGGCGCCCTTATAATTTTCAATTCTTGGATTGAAATGTAACAGACTTCAGTCAGTCAACAAAAAAAGTCCATGAGGCACGATGCCTTCTGGAAACCATAGTAAGGTCAGGGTGTTGTCCAGCGACGGTGGCTGACTAACCGTGACTGGAGGATCGTCGGTATTTCTGTGGGTGCACCGGAAAACTACTGGTGGGCGTCGGACAAGGACTGAGGGAAACCATCACCCATGCTAGGGGCATCGGACAGTTCATCGGACGGCCTCGGAGCTGCACCAAATCTGGCGGGTCTGGGTCGGCGCTACTGGTGCTTGGGATGCAAACGGGGTCTCAGGCGGTGGCCGCTGGAAAGAGCTCGGTCGGCCATCGGTTTGGGGATCGCTGGGTCACCGTGAAGTCGAGATTGTGCTGATAATTCGCAGGTGATGTCGTCGGGGAAGGAGTCCAGCAGCGTTTCAAGTCGCAGCACAATGGGCAGAGAAAGAAGACCACACTCTTCTCCCGCTTTTTCACCTTTCTTGACTCTTTTTTTGTCCTTTCTCTCTCTCTCTCTCTTGTCTTTTCAGAAGTGAAAAGACACGCTTTTCCTTTCTTCAATGTCAGAGTGCGAAGAGGAGGGGCCGAGCGACGAAGGGAGAGAGAGAGAGTGGGCGGGGCGGGCGGGTAGG
>BCNH02000003.1:752018-778409 GCA_001662345.2 Metrosideros polymorpha var. glaberrima | reverse complement strand
TTGGATATGTACAAATTCATCATAACAATATAATTTTCATTTCGATCAAACTAAGATAACTAATGTTAAAATATGTTTTGAGTTTGAGCACATTAGACAAAAACCCAACTCGAATCAAGTATGCAGAGAATACGGAAATTGTTTCAGCGTTGAAGTGACGATCAATAATGGAAAGTCAATCTTGGACCTTGTATTTGGATACAGGTTTGCGGAAGCACACGGCTATTTCAGTATGCGAATTGGAGTTTTTGTTCTCAAACTGGAAAGTTGAACATGGACTTTGAGTTAGAACATTGATTCGGTCGTCTGGGATTTTCATATATATGTTTGGGTTTCTTTTATAGAACCATGCGCAATAATTGGTTGAAGCGCCGTTTCACCGAGTGATTAGCAGTGGATTATCTTTGTGGGTTTTATCATGGAGCTTCGTCAAGAATTTATGTGTTCAAAGCCGATTAAATCTTGTGATAAAATTTGTTAATTCTTATATGAAATAGAGAGGTAATTTCGTTTATGAATTATATGGCTAAACACCATAAGTTACTAGATATAATTAAGAGCTGGAAACATTGAGAGTGTTTGAATGACTTGAATATTATTGTAATCTCCATTGCATCGTTTGATTAGTGCAATTTCAGTTTGTTTTCTCTATAAATATTGTTGAAGTATTGTCCCACATTGCTTGATAGACGGATCTTATATGCTATAGATATTCATGTTGTCTCCCTCTATATATTAGTTTAAGTTTTTTTATTGGACTTTCTAACATGGTATAAGAGCCAGTCAAATTTCACTTAATGAGTCTTATATGCTTTTTATATTCATGTGATAATTTTATATAAGAAAAGATAAATATAAATTGTTGGCAAGTTATAAAAGAAGTGGAAAATTGACCAAAAAAAGAATCAAATAAGAGTTAGTGAATTCGTATAGAAGTTGGTGAATTACTAACAAGTCTATGGAGATACTACTATTTGCTGGTCACATCTTTTTTACTGTCAATATTAGAAACTTACAATTCCCTATAGAAATTATCAACTACAGAATAGTTATGTTGGAAGCAGGAAAGCTTTGTGATATTTGATTAGAGGACAAATATATATTTAGATTCCATTTGTTACGTGAAAAATGAATGATTTGGAGTACGTTTTCAAACAAATGATTGCTTATATAGAACAATAAATATTTTCATTATCCACAAAAATATTTAGACATAAATTATTGTCGATAATAAAAACGTTTTTTGTTGGCTAATCGTTTCAAACGATACAAAAAATCATTTTTAGAAAAATATTTTTTAATCATTCATTTTTTGCAAAACAAACAGAGGTTTAAATGAGTTATAGAGATAGACATAAAAAGTTAGCCACACCAATTTGTGAAACCGAAACCTAATGTGGTAAGAGTAATGCTAGACATATTAAGACCAGTAACCTGAATTGACTTATTAAAAATGGTGTGGTAGACTTTGATTAAGCTTTGAAATGACTAAACCATTGAGACCTTGAAGAAATTTCTCCAACTTTTCCATTTGGCTTCAGAAATTTCGAAGAATATTTGCTGGAGACGTAAGGCTCGACTTTTCAGAAGACGACTTATCAACATTACCATCATCAAAAATACTTGCTGCAGATATTAGGCTCCAAACTTTGAGGAAATATGCAGCTGACAATGGAGTTGGAGAGATTAGGGCGCATCTTCATCTTGTCGGCGATCTTACACGCCTTCCATTCCCTCGGTTGGTCGATGGCTCAAAGCACTCATCATCGTCACATTCGTGTTGGGGGTGATTCTTGATATGGAGTCACCAGTAGGGGAGATGGCCCAACAGTGCATGACCATGGCCATCTCCGACTTGAATGCCTCGCCCTCGCACATTAACCATCACCTGAAGTTGATTCTGCATCCTAGGAATTCCATGGGACAGCCTCTCAAAGCTTTATCTTCAGGTGAGGTCTCGTCGATTCTCCGCCTCTTTCATTCCTTGCACATACCCGCACTCAAGCCACACAAACCGGGAAAAAAGGAAATTATGTCGTTCATTCATTCTGCCACTAAATAAAACCAATCACGGGAAAAGTACACTAGAAGTGTCAAAAGTTATGTACGGAGATCACTTTAATGCCAAAAGTTTTTTCATATCACTTAAGTGCTAATTTTTTTTTTAAAACGATCACTTAAGTGTCAACTCCGGCAAGAAGCTGACGTAGTAACCGGAAATTCTATGTGACCATTTTTTATTAATATTCGAAACTAATGTGGCTCGCCAGAAAGTTTCACATCACATTTTCTTCTTTATTTTTCCAATTTTTCTAATTTCTTTTGTGAAAAAATAAAAAAAAAATTTGTGGGGGATTGCAGGCCACCGCCCCACCATCGCCGGCCAACATAATTCATTCAGTTTTATTGACCAGTTTTAGTATGCCCATCGTTGTTCAGAATCTAAACCCCAATTCATATAAGGGTGTTTTTGGTCACTAGGAGGCACCATATCCTCATAATCTTTCACCATTGAATTGAAATGCAAAAATTCTCGGTCATTCAATAATTCGCAACCCGGATGGTTGTATGGTTGTGATTTTTTGGTTTTGATAAAAGGTGACTCTTGTGGACCAATTCATACAGTAACTGATGTGGAAAACATGGCTCTCAACATCCCTGTCAAATGCAGAGAACTGAGACCTCGGAGAAATTTGTCCAACTCTTTCAAATTTGGCTTCCGACATTTCGAAGAATACTTGATGGAGACATAGACTTAGACTTTCAGGACACGACTTATTAACATCACCGAGAATGATTGGTGGAGATATTAGGCCACAAACTTTGTGGAACTATGCAGCTGACGATGGAGTCGGAGAGATTGGCGCGCATGTTCATTTTGCCGGCGATGTTGCATGCCTTCAGTTCCGTCGGTTGGTCGATGGCTCAAAACAGTCATCATCGTCCTCATCATATCATGTTGGAGTGATTCTTGATATGGACTCACCAGTTGGGGAGATGGCCCAACAATGCATGACCATGGCCATCTCTGACTTGAATGCCTCGCCCTCGCACACCAACCATCCCCTGAAGTTGATTCTGCATCCTAGGAATTCCATGGGACAGCCTCTCAAAGCTCTATCTTCAGGTGAGTTCTCGTCGATTCCCCACCTCTGTCATTCTTTGCATGCACACGTGCTCAAGCCACACAATGCGGGGGAAAAGGAAATTATATTGTACACTCATTCTACCACAAAGTAAAACCAATCACAGTGCTGAAAAATATGATGAGGTTCAAAATCACATGTTAGTATGTAAGAAGGTGACTAATGGTATGTGTGAGGTAGCGAAGATTTTCTTTTTGTGAGTAGGCGCTTAGCTAAACGAGAGAGGACTTGCCATCTACTACTTGTGATTACAATTGATCTGCTTATCGCCATTGGAGCAGCTGTGGAGCTTTTGGAGAATGAACAAGTTGAGGCACTGATAGGTCCACAAACATCTGAAGAAGCCGAGTTTCTGGCGGAATTGGGAGATAGAGTGCCCATCATCTCTTTTTCTGCTAGCAGCCCTTTCTTGTCCAGAGATAAAAATCCAAACTTTATCCGAATGACAACTAATGATAACTCCCAGGTTGGAGCCATCGCTGCTTTAGTTCAAGAATTCCGGTGGAGAGAATTGGTTATAATACATGAGGACAGTTCCTATGGAAATGGAATCATACCCAATCTTCTTCTCGCATTAGATGAAGGCAACGCTCGCGTAGCACATTGAACTGTTGTTCCACCACAAGCCAGGGACATATATATAGAAGCCCAACTGTATAAACTGATGGGTCTGTCTGCCAATATATTCATTGTCCACATGTCTGCTTCCCTCGCATCTCGGTTTTTTGTTAAGGTTAATGAGTTGGGAATGATGAGTAAAGGCTATGGTTGGATTGTGACTGATGGGATAGTAAACGAGCTGCCTGTGATGGATCGGTCAGTTTTAGACTCGATGCAAGGAGTCATAGGAATCAGACCTTATATTCCACCCTCACTGCGGCTTCACAACTTCTCGTTGAAGTGGAGGAACAACTTTTTCACCACCCAGCATCATCACATTACTGATATAAATGTATATTGCTTATGGGCATATGATTCTATCTGGGCTTTAGCCAAAGCAGCGTATCTTTTAGGTCCTATAACTTCGATGCAGAAGAATGATTCTGCAAATGAGATTGCTCATCTAGCTGCCATTTCCTCAAGACCAACAGGATCCGATCTAGTCCGCACAATTCTACGTGGCAAGTTCACGGGTTTAAGTGGGGAAATTCAACTTAAGAATGGACAGCTGCAACAACCACTAGCATTTGAAATAGTGAATGTTGTCCGAAGAGTCAAGAGAATCGGATTTTGGACCCAACTGAATGGGATAACGCGAGGGCTGAACAGGTCTAGTGTTGCAACTCAATCACCCTCTGTGAGAAAAATGGGCTCTATTGGATGGCCTGGATCATCCTTGGCTGTACCAAAAGGTCAAAGGGTTATGCCAAAGACTGGGAAGAGAATGAGAATCGGAGTTCCAATTAAAAAAGGTTTTAAAGAACTGGTGGGAGTGGATCTCGATCCTGAGACAAATGCGACCATTGTAACGGGCTTGTGCATAGATGTGTTCAAGGCTGCAATTGATCTGTTGCCTTATGAAGTAAAATTGGACTTCATTCCCTTTCCCAATTCAACGACTGGAAGCTATTATGAGGATCTGATCTACCATGTATACCTCCAGGTGATCTTGAATGAACCCCGTACACATTGAGTTTGTCTTTTCATCTAGTGTTGGCAACCAAATAACATGTGCTGCTTCAATGCAAGAATAATACCAGATAAATAGCACATCCAAGTGCATAAACATGACATTTTGTTCAATAAACAAAATAATTTAAAATTCACTGATAAAACTTGTAGTACAACATTTTATTATATGGAATTAATAGACAGTCAAGATACAGCAGTGAGATTTGACCAGGCAAGATGAATTTCTGTTTACATAATTGTGCATGCAAAAACTACTATTCTTGGAGCCAAATTTCTTTCACATGATAACTCCAGGACAGTACTTGTTTAATATGTTCTGCATTATAGTAAGCATAGTCTGTATCAGGGTTATCAAGGTGCTGATTCCTCAGACAACTCGATTACTCTATATATATCAGGGAAAATAATGTTAACAAAAGAAATTGAGTTATGCAGGTTGAAGTGCCCAAGTGTATTTGCAACTGTATCTGCTTGTATGCTCATATACATTGTTTATGAGATGTACTTACCATTTCTTTTGGGTCCTTGGGAATATGTACTAGCAATATGATGCAGCAGTGGGTGATATAACCATCACAGCAAATAGATCGTCGCATGTGGACTTCACAATGCCTTTCACAGAGACCGGAATAGCAATGATTGTGCCTATCGAGACGTCGCGAAACACAAACATGTGGATATTTCTACAGCCTCTCACAGTGGATCTGTGGTTAGTCATAGGCAGTTTCTTCATCTTCACAGGATGCATAGTGTGGACAATTGAGCACAATGACAACAACGAGTTCAAGGGACCATTAGCTCAACAAATTGGGATGGTGATGTGGTATTCGTTCTCGACACTGTTTTTTGAGCAAAGTACCGTCTCTCTCTATATGTTTTCGATGTTCATGTCCTGCTTTAACATTTCTTATGATGAGTGGATTAACTGAGTACAAGGTCAAGGTTTCTCCACAATAGACAGTTGTTAGATTTAAACCCAGACTTCAGGGCAAAACGTACTAAAAAATAGTACCCGTTGAGAAGGCAGAAAGAATATGCTCAGTCGTTTCTCTTGGATATTTATACCCTTCTGTACAATGAAGGTGTGAGTTGATATAGTACGAACTAAATTGTCATCTCATGATTTGCAGGGGAAAAATTGATCAGCAACTTGTCCAAAGTTGTGGTCATCGTATGGCTGTTTGTAGTTCTAATACTAACTTCCAGTTACACTGCAAACCTGAGCTCAATGCTAACAGTTCATCAGCTTCAGTCCTTGCCAAAGGGTGGATCTATTGGTTTCACTGTCGACAGTAAACTTGTTCGGACAGATCTGATCAGTTCACCATTCAAAAACCCCTCTTTTCCCCCTTTGGAAACGGTTGAAGATTGTGCAAATGCTCTGAGAGATGGAAGCCGAAATGGTGGTGTCTCGGCAATTATTGATGAAATTCCTTATGTAAAGGTCTTTCTTTCCAAGTACTCTGCTCAATACACCATGGTTGAGCCCACATACAACAGCACCAATGGATTTGGCTTTGTAAGTCTCTCTTCTATATACAGTTGAGTCAATATATTGGGATCGATCCAATCGATGATTCTTAGGCACTTTAATGCAGGCTTTTCCTAGGGGGTCCCCTTTAGTCCCTGACATTTCTGCATCAATAGCAAAATTGAGAGAAGATGGAAAACTTCACTTGATAAGCCAAAATTGGTTTCAAAATCATTCCTTATTCACAAATCAAGATTCTGCAACAAAAGTTGCTAGACTTGACTTATACAGCTTTCGCGGTCTCTTTCTTATCACAAGCATCACTTCGCCTGTAGCTGTGATAGTATCCTACAAATTTAGGAAGAAAGAATCAGCAGCTACGCAACAACATGAGGTTGCCGATCAACCTGTCGAAGAGAAGTTCTCACCAGTTAGTGATATCCTATCAAGAAGAACCAGTTCCAAACACATCAGAAGACATTCCTATTGAATCAGAAGAAAGTGTGAGGTCCTTAACTGATGTCGATACCAACCAATATCATGATGCTTATATGTGGCAACGTAATAGGAACTTTGAAACTTCTTAGGATTTGTTAGCTGTAGGGATGAAGAGTGAAGTCTTGTTAGAACTTTGAAGATGTTTGAAATAAGAATATGTCCCTCTTGTACCTTCTGCTCTATATTAACTACTTCTGCAAAACTAATCAAAAGAAAGAACCAACTAAGGGCAACAAATCCTTATTGTTTTATCATTTCAACTAAGGGTTGGTTTCCATTTAGTAAACATTTAAGAGACCAATCTAACATGAAAATTCTGTGCATTCTATACCAGGCAAAAAGCCTACAAGACTAATCCAGCGGGGGTAAGGCCTTAACAACCTCAGAAATGGCAAATCAGTAGGAACAGTGTAAAGTGACAGTCGATCTTATTTGTACCGCAACATATCGCATTTTGGATATGTACAAATTCATCATAACAATATAATTTTCATTTCGATCAAACTAAGATAACTAATGTTAAAATATGTTTTGAGTGTGAGCACATTAGACAAAAACCCAACTCGAATAAAGTATGCAGAAAATACGGAAATTGTTTCAGCGTTGAAATGACGATCAATAATGGAAAGTCAATCTTGGACCTGGTATTTGGATACGAGTTTGCGGAAGCACACGGCAATTTCAGTATGCGAATTGGAGTCTTGGTTCTCAGACTGGAAAGTTCAACATGGACTTTGAGTTAGAACATTGATTCGGTCAACTGGGATTTTCATATATATGTTTGGGTTTCTTTTATAGAACCAGGCCGCAATAATTAATTGGTTGAAGCGCTGTTTCACCGAGTGATTAGCAGTGGATTATCTTTGTGGGTTTTGTCGTGGAGCTTCGCCAAGAATTTATGTGTTGAAAGCCGATTAAATCTTGTGATAAAATTTGTTAATTCTTATATGAAATAGTGAGGTAATTTCGTTTATGAATTATATGGCTAAACACCGTGAGTTACTGGATATAATTAGGAACTGAAAACACTGAGAGTGTTTGAATGACTTGAATATTATTGTAATTTCCATTGCATCGTTTAATTAGTGCAATTTCGAGTTGTTTTCTCTGTGAATGTTGTTAAAGTATTGTCCCACATTGCTTAATAGACGGGTCTTATATGCTATTGATATTCATGTCGTCTCCCTCTATATATTAGTTTAAGCTTTTGGGTTGGACTTTCTAACATGGTATCAGAGCCAATCAAATTCCACATAATGGGTCTTATATGCTTTTTGTATTCATGTGATAATTTTATATAAGAAAAGATAAATATAAAATGTTGGCAAATTATAAAAGAAGTTGAAAATTGACCAGAAAAAGAATCAAATAAGAGTTAGTGAATTCGTATAAAAGTTGGTGAATTACTAACAAGTCTATGGAGATACTACTATTTGCTGGTCACGTCTTTTTTACTGTCAATTTTAGAAACTTACAATTCCCTATAGAAATTATCAACTACAGAATAGTTATGTTGGAAGCAGGAAAGCTTTGTGATATATGATTAGAGGAAAAATATATATTTAGGTTCCGTTTATTACGTGAAAAATGAATGATTTGGAATACGTTTTCAAAAAAATGATTGCTTATATAGAACAATAAATATTTTCATTATCCACAAAAATATTTAGACATAAATTATTATCAATAATGAAAACGTTTTTTGTTAGCTAATCATTTCAAGCGATACAAACGATTATTTTGAGAAAAATATTTTTTAATCATTCATTTTTTGCGAAACAAACAGAGGTTTAAATGAGTTAAAAAGATAGACACAAAAAATTAGCCACACCAATTAGTGAAACCTAAAGTGGTAAGAGTAATGCTAGACATATTAAGACCGGTATCCTGAATTGACTTATAAAAAAGGGTGTGGTAGACTTTAATTAAGCTTTGAAACGACTAAACCATTGAGACCTTGAAGAAATTTCTCCAACTTTTCCATTTGGCTTCAGAAGTTTCGAAGAATATTTGCTGGAGACGCAAGAATCGAGTTTTCAGAAGACGACTTATTAACATTACCATCATATAAAAATACTTGCTGCAGATATTAGGCTCCAAACTTTGAGCAAATATGCAGCTGACAATGAAGTTGGAGAGATCGGCACGCATCTTCATCTTGTCGGTGATCTTACACGCCTTCCATTCCATCGGTTGGTCGATGGCTCAAAGCACTCATCATCACCGTCGTCATCACATTCATGTTGGGGTGATTCTTGATATGGAGTCACCAGTAGGGGAGATGGCCCAACAGTGCATGACCATGGCCATCTCCGACTTGAATGCCTCGCCCTCGCACATTAACCATCACCTGAAGTTGATTCTGCATCCTAGGAATTCCATGGGACAGCCTCTCAGAGCTTTATCTTCAGGTGAGTTCTCGTCGATTCTCCGCCTCTGTCATTCTTTGCACGTACCTGCGCTCAAGCCACGCAAACCGGGAAAAAGGAAATTATGTTGTGCATTCATTCCGCCACTAAATAAAACCAATCACAGTGCTGAAAAATACGATGAGGTTCACAATCACATATTAGTATGTAAACGGTCAGTATGAGGTAGCAAATATTTTCATTATGTGAGTAGGCAATCAGCTAAACGAGAGAGGACTTAGACATCTACTACTTGTGATTAGAATTGATATGCTTATTGCCATTGGAGCAGCTGTGGAGCTTTTGGAGAATAAACAAGTTGAGGCACTGATAGGCCCACAAACATCTGAAGAAGCCGAGCTTCTGGCAGAATTGGGAGATAGAGTGCCTATCATCTCCTTTTCTGCTAGTAGCCCTTTCTTGTCCAGAGACAAAAATCCAAACTTTATCCGAATGACAACTAACGATAATTCCCAGGTTGGAGCCATTGCTGCTCTAGTTCAAAAATTCGGGTGGAGAGAATTGGTTATAATACATGAGGACAGTTCCTATGGAAATGGAATCATACCCGATCTTCTTCTCGCATTAGAAGAAGGCAAGGCTCGCGTAGCGCATCGAATTGTCATTCCACCACAAGCCAGGGACATATATGTAGAAGCCCAACTGTATAAACTGATGGCTCTGTCTGCCAATATATTCATTGTCCACATGTCTGCTTCCCTCGCATCCCGGTTTTTCTTGAAGGTTAACGAGTTGGGAATGATGAGTACAGGCTATGGTTGGATTGTGACCGATGGGATAGTAAACGAGCTGCCTGTGATGGATCGGTCGGTTTTAAACTCGATGCAAGGAGTCATAGGAATTAGACCTTATATTCCACCGTCAAAGCGGCTTCACAACTTCTCATTGAAGTGGAGGAACAGCTCTTTCACAAACCAGCATCATCACATTACTGATATAAATGTATATTGCTTATGGGCTTATGATTCTGTCTGGGCTTTAGCCAAAGCAGCACATCATTTAAGTTTTACAACTTCCACGAGACGAACAGGATCCGATCTAGTCCGCACAATTCTACGTGGCAAGTTCACTGGTTTAAGTGGGGAAATTCAGCTTAAGAATGGACAGCTGCAACAACCGCTAGCATATGAAATAGTGAATGTTGTGGGAAGAGTCGAGAGAATCGGATTTTGGACCCAATTAAATGGGATAACGCGAGGACTAAATAGGGCTAGTGTTGCAACTCAATCACCCTCTGTGAGAGAAATGGGCTCTATTGGATGGCCTGGATCATCATTGGCTGTACCAAAAGGTCGACGGGTTATGCTAAAGACTGGGAAGAGATTGAGAATCGGAGTTCCAATTAAAGAAGGTTTTAAAGAATTGGTGGGAGTGGAACTGGATCCTGTGACAAATGCAACGACAGTAACGGGCTTTTGCATAGACGTGTTCAAGGCTGCTGTTGATATGTTGCCCTATGAAGTAAAATTTGACTTCATCCCGTTTACAAATTCAAGCTATTATGACGACCTGATATACCAAGTTTACCGTCAGGTGATCTTAAATGAACCTCGTCTGTTTTCAAGTGTGTGCAACCACAAAATGACATGCTCTGCTTCCATGCATGAATGACACCAGACAAACAGCACATCCAAGTACACAAACATGACATTTTAGTCATTGAACAAAGGATATAAAACAATTGATAAAACTTGTGGTCGATCCGTACTTCCCTTTTCATGATTCTTTCCCGTCTTATTATGTGGAAATATTGGGCAGCCGATATGGAGCAGTGATATCAGACCAGGCAAGACGATTTCTTTTTACATAATTGTGCATGCAAAAGTTACTTCTTGGAGCCAAATTTCTTTCACGTGATTACTCTTGAATAGTAGTTGCTTAATATGTTTCGCGTGATAGTAAGCATAGTCTGAATCGAGGTTATCAAGGTGTTGATTCCTGAAACGTCTTGACTACTCTATATATATCAAGGGAAAAAGAATGTTCACAATGAAATTGAGTGATGCAGGGTAAAGGAAGTACCGAAGTGTATTTGCAAATGTATGTGCTTGTATGCTTGTATGCATTGCTTATGATATGTACTCACCGTTTCGTTTGGATCCATGGGAATATGCTGTAGCAATATGATGCAGCGGTGGGTGACATAACCATCACAGCAAATAGATCGTTGTTCGTGGACTTCACAATGCCTTTCACACAAGCTGGAGTAGGGAAGATCGTGCCTATTGAGACAACACGAAGCAAAAGCATTTGGATATTTCTACAGCCTCTCAAGGTGGATCTATGGTTAGTCATAGGCGCTTTCTTTGTCTTCACTGGATGGGTAGTGTGGACAATTGAGCACAATGACAACAGGGAGTTCAAGGGACCATTAGCTCAACAAATTGGGACAGTGATGTGGTATTCGTTCTCGACACTAGTTTTTCCACAATGTACGGACTCCCTCTATATGTTTTCGTTGTTCATATCCTGCTTTGAAATTTCTTATTATGAGTGGATTAACTGAGTACAAGATCAAGGATCCTCCAGCAATACAGTTCTTAGAATTAAACCCCAAATTTCACAGCAAAAAGAAGCAAAATAATACCCATTGATAGTAGGCAGAAGGAATACGCCCCGTCGTTTCTAGTGGATATTTACACTCTGCTGTACGATAACAGTGTGAGTTGATATAGTATGAAGCTAAATTGTCATCTCATGATTTGCAGGGGAAAAATTAATCAGCAACTTGTCCAAAGTTGTGGTGATTGTATGGTTGTTTGTAGTTCTAATACTAACTTCCAGTTATACTGCAAACCTGAGCTCAATGCTAACAGTTCATCAGCTTCAGTCCTTGCCAAAGAGTGAATCTGTTGGTGTCCCTTTCAATAGGGTTCTGATCAATCTACACTTCGAAAACTCCTCTTTGGCCCCTTTGGAAACGGTTGAAGATTTTGCGAAAGCTCTGAGAGATGGAAGCCGGAATGGTGGTTTCTCAGCAATTATTGATGAAATTCCATATGTAAAGCTCTTTCTTTCCAAGTACTCTGCTCAATACACCATGGTTGAGCCCTCATACAACAGAAGCATCAATGGATTTGGCTTTGTAAGTTTCTTTCTTTTTTCTCTATACAGTTTCGTGAATTTATTGGGATCTATCCAATTAATGATTCTTAGGCCCTTTTATGCAGGCTTTTCCTAAGGGTTCACCTTTAGTCCATGACATTTCTGCAGCAATTGCAAAAATGAGAGAAGAGGGAAAACTTTACTTGATAGGCCAAAATTTGTTTCAAAGTCATTCCTTATTCACAAATCAAGATTCTGAGACAAAAGTTACTAGACTTGACTTGTACAGCTTTCGCGGTCTCTTTCTTATCACAGGCATCACTTCAACTGTAGCTGTGATAGTATCCTATAAACTTATGAAGAAGAAATCAACTGCGCAACAACAAGAGGTCGCTCTACAACCTGTTAAAGAGAGGGTCTCATCAGCTAGTGACATCCCATCAAGAAGAACCAGTTCCACACACATCAGAAGATATTCCTATTGAATTAGAACAAAGTGTCAGGTCCAAAGATGGTGCAGATATCGACTTACATCACGGTGCTTATATGTGGCAACATGCCAGGAACTTTGAAGCTTCTCAGGATTTTATAGTTGTAGGATGAAGAGTGAACTATTGTTAGAACTTTGAAGATTAAATAAGAATATGTTAATCTTGTATCTTTTTTTCTATTATTTAATACTTCTGCAAAATTAACCATTAGAGATGCCAATGTCCTTATTTATGTCTGCATTGAAGCGACATATCCTTATTGTTTTATCATTTCAACAGAGGGTTGGTTTTTTCTTAGTAAACATTTAAGAGACCAATCTAACAAGAAAATTTGATGCATCCTATATTAGGCAAAAAGCCTACAAGACCAATCCAGTGGGTAAGCCCTTCACAATCTCAGAAATGGCAAGTCAGTTGGAACAGTGTAAGGTGACAGGCAATCTTACTTATAGTGCAACATATCATATTTTGTTTACGCACAAAGTCATCACAGTACAATCCTCTTTTTGCTCGAACTAAGATAGTTAGGACAACTAAAGGTTCAAACTTCTGCAAGTACCTCCACAGTCAATGCAACTCTGAACAAAATTGATAAATTGTAATTCAAAACCACTGCCAATTCTAAAGGTGCTGCAGCAAAATGGAATCCGCCATTCCAAACTGAAAAAAAAAAAAAAAAAAAAAAACCATCTCTCTGAAAGATTAACCACGCCGGCATATCTCTTGTTAGTATGAGTAGTTGAACCATTGCCAACCAAGACAAGAAAGAAGCATCTAAATCAGCTTCTCAAAATGCTAATGTCGTTTGGCCTATTAAAAAACCCTTTTGGGCATCTTACCAGGAACACGAGCTTTCTTCTAAGCAGAATCATCTCTCAAGATTTCACATATACAATCCATGAATTTAACATGCAAGTCTTACCAGGAAAAAGGAGTGGACACTCAAAATCGTTTGTTTCGATTTTCTCCATCAGCATTTATTGTCAAAAGTTGGCCAAGGGTAGTGGGAATTAAATCATTCGTGTTCCTTTGCCAATCTGCAGATACCCAATATCGTCCATTTTGATTTTCTCATCTCTGCAGATTGGCAAAGGCACAAATGATTTAATTCCCACTTCCCTAGGCCAACTTTTGACAACAATTGCACCATTTGCTAAGAACCTGAGAATTACAGTGCGAGAACTCAATCCAGTCTGAACTTAAGAGGAGAAGACAAAGTCATGGAAAACCATTGGGAAGTACAAAAGATGCAATATATCAAAACCAATGCAAGTAAAGGCAAGATATCATTACAAGAATCTTTTACTAAAGGCAGCAATTGCTCGACAAATTCACAATTTGCAATGAAAAGATGAGTTAAATTCAAAATTCACAATAGTTAAAGAGACTAGAGATTACAGCTCTCTATCTACTGCACATGGTAACTGTAGTTATCACCACCCAATGGATATGGCAAAACGGTTCAGGTTAACTCCAAGTGCTTTGGTCAGTGTGCAATTTGGCAACTCCAAAATCCACAAGATCGAGCACTTCACCCAAAAGTAGCCAAAGTTTCTTGGAATAGGAAATTCTTTTTTTAGAATGAAGTTATGGCCCTCACCTTGCACTCTAAACATTCCAAGTACTAATAAAAACAAAAGGAACACAATTAAATGATTTGGAAGCTCCAAAATACACAAGATTGAGCATTTGACCCAAAAGAAGACATACTTTATTGGAATGGTAGGTTCTTCCTTTAGAATGAAGCCATGGCCCTTAACTTGTGCTTTAAATTTTCCCAAGTATTAATAGAATCAAAATGAACACAACTATAAGTAAATTAAATTATTCGGAAGCTCTAAAAATTTGCACACGATGACACTGTAGAGAAAGCATATGAGACTAGTTATTGTATCATGTTTAATTTAAGACATGTTAAATATCTCAGATAAAAACTATCTTTTGGCCAAAAGAAAATAGGAAAAGATAAAATTAACTTAATGAATAGAGCCTTCCCACTAGTTGTAGTGAGAAGAAGCTCTTCATTGATAGGTAACAAGTGACGAAAAGCTTGTCGAAAAACTTGTCATCAGTTGATAACTGATTGCTCATGCTTTATGCCATTCCCCATAATAATAATTAAGAAGGCTTATAAGCAGTGTCAATTTATTGTCCACCCATATGTGCAACACGAGAGAGAGAGAGAGGAGATCAATGTAAAAATGGCAGTTAACATAGATAACAAGATCAATGAGTGACAACTTGTGACGTCAGCAGAAGAACATCAGAGGGAAGTGCGCCCTCAGCTCACTCTCCTATCATGACAAACTCATATGCTTTTGGTTTTTTGTCCTTTTACCTGGACAGTTGTTATTATCTCTGTTCTTATTCGACTCCTTGAAAGTAAATTCCTCGTTGATGTTCTATCTAGTTCTATTCACAGGAGAATTCCTTTTTCAATATTCAATCCACTCAATATATCCTGTATGAATTCATATTAGGCCACAAAACCTGGATAAAATGTCTCTCATATTTTAAGTATGAGAGAAGATAGTAATTCTCAAAACTAGACAACTATGAAAGAATGGATCTGGGCACAGAATACATCAATCAGTTTGTGTACTAAAAATGATGGACAACAATAAACGTAAATCAAACCAACCATCCTTTGGTTCCATGGAAACATGCTTTGGACTAGGATCAGTAACAAGTTTGTAAGACAACTCATCAAACTGAGAATGTTGTTGTCATTCTTGAAAGACCAGTAGACACACGAATATACTTCAGTTGGCAAAAAGGATCAAAGCAAGCAACTTCATTTTCCACTTCAGTAGAGTAAAGTCTGACCAATTGTGTCAGTTTTACCTCTGGCAGAAGCTCAGACTGTATAGATAGAGACCAACAGTTATGTGCAAATCCCAGAAATTCCCTCTCTGGTAATCACGTATTCACAAGATGTATCAGGGATGTGAGGCGCAAAAAGCAAATGGAGTCTTCTCCTTGTTCCGCAATGCACTACTTCACAACCACACTCATCCCTCCTGTCATTCACTGCACTAACAATCTTTTCATCCCTCGACAAAAACAGCCTGGAATTCACGCAGTTCGCCCACGCCAGACCCAGCGCAGCACAAACCCGTCTCCCGGATGAATCCAAGCACCCCAAGTTCCCAATCCTCAGCCCGTTAATCCCCTCATTGGGAACGACCAAATCAACCACCTGATTCGTCACCACAACTGCGAGATCAAACTTCTCAGCCAACAACTTCAGTTTCCCCGAGATCTTGAAAAACATAGACGACCTCCGTTTGAGATCAAGCGGGTTATTGTCGAACTCCGACCGGAACAGAGCCGCTATCGAATCAATAACAATAAGCCGAACCGGGAACTGGCTTTTGAAGTTCTCCACGAAAGATTCCACCTTGGGCATTACGTCGAGCAGGTGGTCCGCGGAGTGCAGAGGGTGCACAAAGACATACTCCAAGGGGTCGTGGCAGGGGTCGAATGGGCGGGCGCGAGAGAGCTGGTGGAGGCGGCGGGAAGGGAAGGGGAATTCGGAGTGGAGGTAGAGGGAGGAGGCGGAGAGGCCGCCGCGGGAGGGCGGGAGCTGGGCGGAGAGGAGGAGCTGGAGGCAAAGCTGGGTCTTCCCGCAACCGCTCTCGGCAGCGACCTCGGTGACGGAGCGGCAGGGGATGCCGCCGCCGAGGCAGCGGTCGAGGACGGGGCAACCGGTGGTGCACTTCTGGGTGGGTCGGGGACGGATCAGGAGGTTCTCCGGTTTCATCGTTCGACAGTAATTCCATGGAAATTAATGCAAAAATGGTGAGATTGAGAGGAGAATGAACCGGGACGGCATTGTTGGCGCGAAAGATTTCGACATAATTTCATATCTTAAACATGATATATAAAATCCTTCTTGGCTCTTTTTAATTAAAAAAAAATGAATGGTTTGAAAAAAAAAATTCTTAAAAATAATCGCTTGTAACGCTTGAAATAATTAATCAATAAAAAATATTTTTATTATCAATAATAATTCATCGTTTGATAGAAATATCATGGAAATTAATGCAAAAATGGTGAGATTGAGAAGAGGATGAACCGGGAAGGCATTATTGGCGCGAAAGATTACCGCATATTTTCATATCTTAAATATGAAATATAAAATCCTTCTTATGCACAAGACTTTACGCTGAGGTCTTTCTATATTCAAATTAATCAAAATTTCAGAGCTTGCGCACTTTAATTTTTTTTAAGTCTAGCACGAAGACTTTACGTACAATTTTCCTATAAGTTTTTTTTTCGAAATTACGATCATATTTAAATTTTATTATAAAATCAAAACTTGACCTTTTGCTTTTGGCTAAGAAGAAACAAACTCATATAAAAAGTTGGTAATTTTAAACTAATCAGTAAGTTAATCGAAAAAGAGTTGGCAAGTCGCTCGGATAAAGATCGATAAACTCACACGAGAGTTAGTAAATTTAATATGTCGGTAGAAAAGACAAATAAAAGTTTGTGAAGTATTAAAAAATTAATAATTTCCAAATTGTCAAAAAAACTTGGTAGTTTTATTGAAGTGTTCATAAGTCACCAAGTTATAAAGAATCAAGAGATGAAGGATTCGATTTACTAATAATTTCTAAACACTAGTCATTTTTTTTTTGGTTAATACCACGAAAAATCTCAAACTGGTATGTCTGTAACAAATTTACTCTAAACTATTTTTTTTTATCACAAAAAACTCTAAATTGGTACACATGTGACAAATTTACCCCAAACTAATATTTTGACAACAAAAAATCTCAAATTGGTACATCTATGACAAATTTACCCCAAACTGGTACATCTGTAATTAATTTACCCTCTGTTAGTTTCCGTTTAATTTGATTAATGTCACGAAAAATTTTAAACTGGCACACTTGAGACAAATAGAGGGTAAAACCCAAAATCGATACACCCTATCAACTGTCACGTGTCATCAAATTCAGCAATTTGACTGTAAAATTTGTCGAAAATTGACGGAGGGTAAATTTGTTACAGATATATCAGTTTAGAATTTTTCGTGATCAAAAAAATAGTTTTTGGTAAATTTGTCATATGTGTACAAATTTAGGATTTTTCTTGATATTAACCCTTTTTTTTTTTCGGAAATCTACAGGCATGTCCTTTTGCAAGCAAAACAATAGAATGTATATAGTTGCCTTTTTTTTTTTTAATTAGTTGTTCAGTGACATTCATTTTCATCCATTCCTCTTCCTCTTTATTAATAAAACTCCAGACTACAGTGGTAGAACCCTAATTTTTTGCCCAAGTATTTTTATTTTATTTTTTGGTTCCACTCCATTTCAATTGATATTTTTTTCTTTTTTGGTCGAACGTTTCAATTGATCAAGTGGTGAGAAGAACGAACGGGTATCTCATTCCATTAAGCATCATTCCTAATAACCAAATAATAAAAATAATAATAACGAGATTATTCAAAAAACCGCTCTGTAGTTAAATTAATTAGAGTAGACCTCTCTTAATTATTTGAGTTATCTTGCGAAGAAAATGCCAAGGCCGTTCGGTTGATTAACGCCTAACCATTGGGTCACCAAGCCATAGGAACGCTTAATTCTTTTTATCGACTTATATATGTCAACGGATTAAATTTCGCAAGCAACACATCTATTACATTATGGTGCAATAGGCGATCCACGAATTCATGAATGATGGATTCATTGACATCCTTGTCAACTAGGGAAAATTGCCCAAAAAGTCCTAAATCTATTGCGTTTTTGCCAATTCAATCATAAACTTTTCAATTTTGCCAACTGAGTCCTAAACCTTTTCAATTTTTGCCAATTGAGTCCATCCGACAAATTTTGGTGGAATTCGCTGATATTGACGTCTGTCGTCCTAAATGGCATGATTGACGCTGACGTCGACAATTTTTAAGAATATTTTAATATTTTTTCAGAATTTCTTTATTCTTTTTTTGAATTTCTTTTCTTCTTTTTTTCCTCCTTGCTTTTTTTTCCTTTATTCTTCCCTTTGCCAGTGGCCGACCACCAGCCAAAGGCCACGGCCGAGTAGCCTCACCTAGGCGAGCCCCAGCGAGGGCTCTCCTCGCTAGATCTGGCTTAGGCTAGGCCAGCCTAGCCAGGCGTCTCCGATCAACCTCACCCAAGCCAAATCTAGTAAGGGGAGCCCTCGCCCAATCAAACCTCGCCTATGGCGGGTGATGGAGGCCCTCGCCCAAGTGAGGCTAGCCAGCCCGGCCACCAACAAAAGGAAGAAGAAAGGAGAGAAAAAATAACTAAAATTATTTAAAAAATTGAAAAAAATTATATCATTAAAAATTGTCCATGTCAATGTTGGTTGTACCACGTAGGACGACCGACATCCACGTCATCACTTTCCGATCAAAATTGATTGAAAAATGTTTAGGACTCAATTGGTAAAATTGAAAAGTTTAAGACTCAACTGGTAAAAGTGCAATAGGTTTAAGACTTTTTTGGACAATTTTCCGTGTCAACTATGCATGTTTCTCGAGGATCGCGCTTGTTTCCACAAGAAAAAGTGAGTGTCATGCGTAACTCGAGGAAGTGAAAGATGTGGTAGATCTAATATCAAATTTAGCTCTATATTCTAGAAAGTAGAAACCATGAAATATATTTACAAACGGGCTGATATCACCAGATATAGACGGGCGATGATGTTCGAAATTTTCGTCGTCTTATGTCCGTCATTTTCCATGAGGTTTTGGTCTTAGCCGCTTATTTTAGACTTCCTCTTTAATTTCTACTTTAAGTTCTTTTCGTTATTGGCGATCGACTGTGCGATGGCTATTGGAAATCAGGACTGGTCCGCATGTGACAAATCGAGATCTAGTTAGCTCTAGGGCGAGGCTTTGTAATAACGGGATTGAGAAGAACTATGGTCTTTGGATTCTACACACGAAAGTTTACTAGAGACTAAAGAAAGATTTAGAATTAGTTCAAAAAACAACCGTCTCTTATAGCCTTTTGCAAGAGGTCAAAAAAGTTGTCAATTGGGTATGGGGTCTTGGATTCTACGCACAAAAGTTGGTCATGTTTCGGTTTTATATAGATAGATGATTGTTTAGATCGATGTTGCTCGTGGTTGCGCTGGCACTGACATTGCTCTAATTTGACAATGATCAGTAAATTCAATTTGATTTCATGTAAAGTCTAATCTTTCTCAAGAGTCGTTCCTGAATATTTTAGGGATGAGTATAAAAAAAAAATCGTAAACCTATTGTGCGGATGCCAATTCAGTCCTAAACGTTTCGATTTAGTCATAAATCTTTTGATGTCTTTTTGGCTGATTTTGGTTGACGATCGCTAGTGTGGATGCTAGCCATCCTACATGGCACAATCAATACTAACATGAAGGATTTTTTTTTTGCATTTTTTTTATTATAATTTTCTGATTTTTTTTTTCAATTTTTCCTCTCTCTCTCTCTCTCTCTCTCTACCGATCGCCATGGCCGGCGAACGGCCACAAGCAAGGCTCGGCGTGGTCGACCGCATCAAGATCTAGAAAGGGCAACCCTTGCTAGCATCACTGAGGCCCCGCGACCGATAGAGAAAGAAAGAAAAAGAAAAGAAAAATTTTATAATAAAAAAAAAATGCAAATCAGGCATGCCGTGTAAGATGGCCGACATTCACATCAGCCAACTAGACTCATGCTTTTAAGTCCAGCAAATAGTGACGTAAATGGAGCTCAATCAATGAGGAATTTGTGAGATAAACAATGTAACGAAGAAAAGAATTAGATTTTACGTGAGATATATGAGTTGTCTAAATGTAAAACATTTTCACACGAATAGTCATACAGTGGAAACTCTCATCAGAATAAAAATCACTTACAAAAAATTAAAAAACCATATACTTGTCGGTGTCCAAATCATGCTTGCATTACTTACGCATGCTTCGTCTGATCGGGCTATCTTCCGAGACGAGACTTGCCCCGAGCACGTAGTTACAAACATACAACAGTTTATGTGACATATAAATGATGACTATACTAATAATTTTATAAAGACGAGGGGACACAATAGAAACCCTAGCATTGCGTCATCACCCACCCACAAATTAAGAGGAACCAAAAAAAAACAGGTCCCAACTAATATTACTATCTACGACACCGACGCATGAATAAAAAAGAAAACCTATCCCACGTCACTGTCGGGGATTCTCACGATATGATATTGCTGCTGTTTCCTCCAATTTCCGTCACCGAAACCAAACCTCAATTAGCTCCCCAAGAACATCATCGGCCATGTTCCTCAACCTTCGCTGTCCTCTTCCCCTCCCTTCTACGTCAAGTCTCTTCTTTCACTTCATCGCCATCGCCATTCTCGCTTTCCTTGCTGGCCAGCGAGCGACGGCTCGTCCCGCCTTTTCGCTGTCGTGTATGAATCGGGAGATCGAAGCCAAGCAGTATCACCACAGAACCAGAAAAAAAAACTAGACAGTCGCATTCACGTTTATTAGTCACTTTAAGGGTAGAAGCATCAACATTTTATAGAAATTAGTTTCGCGCTCCATAGGTTCGAAACCTCTTGAAAGCTTAATACAATGAGAAATCGTTCAATCCTATGGGGGTTGGTGAGATATGTAGCGCGTGCGCAACCTAATGTTCTGAAAAATATATGTAAGAAAGGATAATTAGCCAGCAATAAATACAAGCACTCGGAATTTTAGCTGACATTACTTCAGTTTTGCGCTACGTATTTTTGCCAGCTCTGTGTCTGTCCAAAGGACGCGGTGGTCACGGCGACGCTTGCATGATCCTTGCAACTCAGCGCTCTCAGCACCTTCCACGTCACCTTCCCGCCGCTGGTGCTGCCCTGAGCCTTCCCCTCCCCGGAGTCCCCCGGCGCCGGGAACAGCATCGCTGATGGGCTCCGCCGGAACTGCCGGCTCTTCATGTCCCGGAGCTCCATCTCCGCTGGTGACTTCACCTGCCCGAAAGTGAGCACGTACCACCGCGGCCTCGACGCCGTAGTCCTCTTCGCCAGGGAATCCGATTTCGCCACGCTTCTCGCCGGCAAACTCCTCGTTGCTTCTTGCGAATGAAGCGCCAGAGGCGACTGATTCGGCTTCAGCTTGCCGTAATCGAGCGACTTACACTTCCTGGTGAGGTTCGAGTTGGCGCTGCTTGATTGGGCCACGGAGCTCTGCAACTTGGGCAGCGACTCCGATCGCTGCCGGAACACAAGTTTTAGCTCGCTTTCTTCACCGTCCGCCATCACCTGGGGAGTCGTCTTCGTCAGAGATTGCTTGGAGGAGAAAGGCGCGAGCTTGCCGCAGACGATGACGTCGTCCGCGGAGCACATGTCAGAGCTGAAGTCGCTGAAGAACTCGAAGAAATCTGGCGCATCAGATGACGGTTGGCGGCAGTGGGTGGGGAAGTCGCCTGGAGCCTCTGTTTCGGGTTCGTCGTGGAGCGGGAGGTCGCAGAGAGAGAGCGCCTCCTCTGCTTCTTCTCGGTCGTCCGGCGGAAGAAGTTGATGGTCTGCCATGGACGAGAGAGAGAGAGAGAGAGAGAGAGGGAAGGGAAGAGGGAAGGGGGTGATTGAGATCGACGAAGAATTTAAGATTATAAAGTAGTTTTATGGTTATGCCGGTGGAGATGATAACTAATTCAGAATTGAGAGAGAGAGAGAGAGAGATACGGTGGGAAATGAAGGGCATTGTGTCTTAAATACGAAGAGAATAATGTAGTTGCTCTTGGGCTTATCATAATACAATGTCGTACACAGTTCTTAGTGGAAACTTTTGTTTGAGCTTATAATGCCTAGAGTGAGACATTGCTTGGACAGATGGCCATTCTCTTTGGCCCTTTCGTCGTCAATGGTTTCTAGAAGGAGGAGAGAGAGAGAGAGAGAATGTGTGTGTGTGGGTGTGTGTGTGTTTAGACCTAGTAATTAATGGTAACATATACGTCACAGAGTGCCAACATTCATCTTATAAGGGAGTGTTTAATCATGGAAAAGAAATACCATTTTGCACATCACCTTCTAAATATCTTAGGAACTCATTTACAATTGTAACTTCATTATAGCCGTGAGAGCAAGGTGATGGTTCAAGCCGATATGGAAGGATAATGACTTTCTATGCCACATGAATCATAAGTGTCTGTGACCATCACCTTGCTTGAAATACATGCTGGGTTTTAGGTAGGGAAAAGCACCAAAAAGTTTGAAAACCTATCGCATTAGTATCGATTCAGCTTTAAATCTTTCAATTAGGCCAATTTAGTCTTAAATATTTTCATATTTGTACGAATTCAATCCATCCGGCCAATTTAAGCCGGAAATTGTTGACGTGGATACCGGCCATCCTACGTGGCACAACTACCGCTGAAGTGGACATATTTTTATAATTTTTCAAAATTTCTCTTTTTTTCCTTTTCCTTTTCTTTTTGCCAGTGGCCGGCGAGGGCTAGCCTCGCTCGTCATAGGTTAGGGTCAGCCTTGCCCCCTCACCGGCCATGGCATGTAGCCGGTGGCCGGCAACCAGCCACTGGTAGAAAGAGAAGGGAAAGAAAAAAAAAGAAACAGTTATTTAAAAATTACTACAGCATTACTATGTGTAATAGAGAATTAGAGCATTTCATTGTATGTGATGTCTCTATATATGGCATGCACATTGATGAGGTCCATACGTGCCAAAAGTTCTCATACAAAACATAATTCTTTTTCGCGTAGATGCAATGCATGAACAAGTCAAGGGATAACAAAAGCGTGTGGACTCCGCTAGGGGCATCAATATCAGCTTTGCCGTTCGATTTTAGCGGTTAAAAGTCCTTTTCGCGAGTAGGGTTTTATGTAGGTCAAGTTGCTGACTTGACTAACGCACGCTAAGTGGCTCGTGCTGCAAATGGACGTGTCCCCTCAATGTGCATAGTCAAGTGGCAGATTCTCTATCCTTAGTTTCTTCAAAAAGGGAGCAAAATCTCGATGCAACATCGTGAGGTTTTTACTGTTTCATCAAGGAATCGGCAGAGATTCTTGTCTGGTCCGCGAATTCTCTGAATGTGCACGGAGGCAACTTTCTGGTTCATCATCATCTTATTTTGTCCTTTTGATAAAGCAGAGGGAATGATCCGATCAAATCAAGATGAATAAATAAGAACTCTCCATTCAAAAGTGCAAAATGGGTGCCTAACATATCGTCCATTTGGTGTCGGAGAGAGGGTTTTTGATTTTGATTTGGTGGTTGCCTAGCTACTTCCCAAGTGCGCTAGGTAAAGTTAAGGTCTCGTCTTTCTTCCTCCTGAAAAGATAAGATAGGAATTAGTAGGTTTAAGATTAAACTTTAGGTGGCATGGACACTTGTTGTGCCATGTGATCCTCACAATGAAATCATATGACTCATGTCCAAGCAAGAGATAGTTAGCTATTAACGGACGGAGTATGGCTGGTCATTATGATACGGTAAGAGTGTGATATAAAGTTAAGAGTTATCGATGAAGGCTATGCGAATAACGGACGTACTTACGAAAAGCTGTGGGATCTATACTAAAATACACAAAAGGGGATGCAACTTGAGAGGGCATATATTTTGATCACAGCATATCCTCACTTTAATAATACGATTTGTTGTTTTTTTATATTTCGTTTCTTAATATGTGATATGGTTGTGATCTATTTTTATCTACGCGAATGGATGACTGGTTAGTTAGGAGGCAAAAGCAATGTTGTCTGTTGCAAGTGTTGTCCCCCCTTAAAGAGGGTTAGGCAAGAGCAATGTTGTCTATCTCGACTGTTGTCCTCCCTAAAAGGGGTTTTACTTAGTCAAGCCGTGCATTCATATAAAAGCTAAGTGTAGACCTTATTTAATGAATATTGACTTCCATAAGTGACCTATTGGAAGGAATAGGGTTTGACTAGACCCCTTTATGGACTCGTGAAGACCTCCTTGGCAATGCCCTCTTTCTTGTTTTGAGACAAAAATATATTACTCCCCACGATCGGTCCAAATCGGGCGATCCAATTCCCACCCTGGAATTAGAAATCGGATCGCCTGTCATCAGTTCCAATTTTATGAAACCAGAAACCGGACCGACGCTCTTGGGAACTGCCCAAAACCGGTCGATCTGGGCGGTTCCCGGTTCAAACGGTTCTTGTCGCGTCCCTTTGATTTATGACTACGATAGTCAACTCTTACAATTCTTGCGCAAGTTCAATGGTCGATTTCCTCGGCACCTATTCTTAAAACCTTTTACTATAAAGTCTTTGGCATTCAATATGGTATGCGAAAATAACAACGCGCCATAATAAATGTTCTTCTTTTTAATTGAAAATAGGGTAAGGTGTTTGCTTAGAGAGCGTTGGCAAATAATGTTGAAAAATCTGTCAACTTTCTAGAAGGGGAAAGACCTCGTCAAATAATGCAGGCAGGTTTAGGTAAAAGGACAATTTATCTCTAGAAACTATAAAAAAAAAGACTTATTATTTTCATTCCCTCGTTAATTTTTAGGAAAAAGGAATAGTCTTATGCTAGTGTTGAAAAAGATTTCTTAGAGAAGAACAATACAAGAACTAGGATAGTCCCACGACCGGTAACATAGGTTTCTTCACATAGATGTGATCGGTTGACGGGTTGTCTTTTGCTTTTTCTTTCTTCATTTGATGGTGCAAGAATTATTATAAGTTGTTTAAAATTAACTTGGTCATCGTTCGGCAGTCGCATGCTCGATCGCTTGTAAGGATACGCGACTCGGGATGTTTTTGACGTTTTCTCTAGCATTAAATAGTTGGATTGTTTTGTAGGGCAATGCATGATGGTACTGATTATTATTTTAATAAGGTTCTGTTTATTTTGCAAAAAATATCCTATCGGAAATTTTTTTTTTTTATTGGATTGCTTAGGAAAATGAGTCAACAAAAAAAAATTTCATACTCGACAGAAAGTCTATGCTTTAATTCAGAACAACGATTTTCTCTTTCAAAAAATTAGAATTAATTATTTAGAATATGAATTGACATCAACTCTTGGACTAGAGACCTCAACATTTGGGCACCGGAACCCCACCGCTTGTGCCGATCCTTGGCGGCGTCCCAAAGGCTGATCCAAGTCTCTCAAGGCAAAGCTCGAGACCCCGATGCCCGTGACCCGAGTCCTTGATGACCTTTACCAAGGTATCAGCTCCCATGCGCAAGTCACTAGCACCTAAGCCCGATTCCTTGGCAGTCGAGCCCAGGTCCATTGAGGTTGGGCCTAAGATCCCAATGCTTGTGCTTAGGTCTCTGATGTCCTTGCCTAGGGACACAACTTCCGCGCTCAAGTCACAGGCACTGGGCCTAGGTTCTTGTTGGGAAAAATTGTAAAAAAAATTCTAAACCTATTGCACTTTTGCAAATTCAATTATAAATCTTTTAAATTTACCAATTGAATCATAAACATTTTCACATTTGGCCAATTGAGTCTATCCGACCAATTTTGGCCTGATTTTGCTGACATGGACGCCAATTGTTTTACATGGCACAGTCGGCACTGACATAGATAACTTTTAATAATATTTTGATTTTTTTTCGATTTTTTATTAATTTTTCCCTTTTTTCTTTTATTTATTTATTTTTCTTCCCTTATTCCTCTAGTTGATCACCAAGCCTCGATGACAACTAAGGATTGGCCAAAGGCGAGGGATGGCGAGGCTCGACCTCACCCAGTGACGGCAAGGT
>BCNH02000003.1:740320-751997 GCA_001662345.2 Metrosideros polymorpha var. glaberrima | reverse complement strand
CATGGACGCCAATTGTTTTACATGGCACAGTCGGCACTGACATAGATAACTTTTAATAATATTTTGATTTTTTTTTCGATTTTTTATTAATTTTTCCCTTTTTTCTTTTATTTATTTATTTTTCTTCCCTTATTCCTCTAGCTGATCACCAAGCCTCGATGACAACTAAGGATTGGCCAAAGGCGAGGGATGGCGAGGCTCGACCTCACCCAGTGACGGCAAGGTCCGCCTCACCCAACCATGGCGAGGCCAACCTTGCCCAACAACAACGAGGTCCGCCTCATCGACCTTCGCCTCTAGTTGGTCGTTGGCAGTCATTGAGGCTCAGGGACTAGCTAGAGGAAGAAGGGAAGAAAAAAAAGAGGAAAAAATCGAAAAAAAAATAATAATAAAATATTATTAAAAATTATCTACATCAGCGCCGACCGTGTCACGTAAAACGGCTAGCATCCACATCAGCGAAATCTAGCCAAAATTAATTGGATAGACTCAATTGGTAAACTTAAAAGATTTATGACTAAATTGGCAAAAGTGCAATAGGTTTAGAACTTTTTTTACAATTTTTCTGTTCTTGTTGCCCTTGTTCAAGTTCCCAATGACTGGACTCGAGAAACTCAGCTCTTACAACCAGAGCCCAGTGCTTGGGTTTGGGGACCCTAATGGTCGTATGGAAGTCCCGTGAGGCTAAGGCCTAGTACCCAACGTAGAGGAGGGGTTCTTTGCACTAAAATTATCAAAATGGGTCACAAACCTATATTTTGACCCATATTTATCGAAGGAGGTCATAAATGGGTTGCTTCAAACTTAAAATGTGGGCCATAATGGGTTCTATAAAAATAACCTAACTGGGTGGGGTCTTGATTTGGTTAAAACAAACCCATTTTCAACCCAAAAAAGTAATTAGTTGAATAAAAATTAACAAAAAAAAAAACCCTCTCTTCTACTTCCATAGTAAAAAATCCTTCTCTTCTTCAATAGAGAAAGAAAGGGTGAAGACCGCCATTGACGGTGCCCCTTCGCCGTCGGTGGCGGTGGCAGTGGCACCACCACCTTCCGCCTCAACATGTTTGACTTAGACAGCCTCGCCGAGAAGTCCACCTTCTTCGACAAGTTTTGTCTAAAGGTCTCTCCGTCTACACGGACCAGAGGGGCACGACATTTGGCATGGAATACAAAGGTAATTCCAACAATATTCTAAACTTTTCCGATTGGAAACTTTATCACTATGTATTCCTAGCAATAAATATAGGTAAAATGACATTTAAAGTACAAAAACTTGAATACGACGCTCACTTTAATGCCAAAACTTTTTTTCGGATCACTTGAGTGTTAACTTTTTTTTTAAAACGATCACTTAAGTGCTAACTCCGATAAGTTTAGCCGGAAATACTATATGGCCTTTTTTATTAATATTTTGAGTAGACGTGGCTCGCCAGAGGCCTGATCAGCATTTTAAAAAAAAAAAGAAGAAAGCTAATTTTCTTCTTCAAATTTTATTATTAGAATAAAAAACTAAAAAAAGCTACAAATTATTTTTAAAAACTAAAAATTAAAAAATTAAAGAAGAGAGAGAGAGAGAGGGAGGGAGAGAGAGAGGGGCAAGGTAATGCTCACCAATGGACATCGCCAAATTGCCGAAGGGGCCGACAACCCTCATCGTCACTCGGCGATGTCAGCCATGGCGATGCGAGGTTTAAAGTTGGTTTGGGCATTTCGGATAGGTTTGGTTCAGTTTTGCAAATGAGCTTTGGAAAATGTAAATGCTGAAAAGTCAATGCTGTCCCTCTAGCATTGGCTTTCAACATTTTCAATGCCAGAATTTGACTAAAAGCCTATTGGGAAGGCTTGGCAAACATCCAAGCATTTTTCTCAAGAGGCTTTGAAGGTTGAAAGCCCATTGGGAATGTTGAATCAAACCCACAATTCGTCTAATGGTTAGTGTGCGTCAAAATGCCAAAACCAGCTTCTTTGAGCCATTTTCACGGCCTTCAATCCTTACCTGCAAACATTCTCAAGCATAAATAAAGTACCCATCCTATACTAATACACTCCATAAGTACATAAAACTTAATAAAACATCACAGAAATCACCAAATCACATTAGAAAATCCATCTAAAATCGCGGGTCTAACCATTCTTGCAAATCTGGGTTTGAACCCTGAAATGTCATACTTGAGAACCAGCCAAGTTTACACCCCTATATCTAGAACATGAAAGACTCCAAGTTAAATCCACTTAATCCGAATGAAAGAACGTAACATATAGTTTCAAATGCAAGAAACATCTTGGAGAGTAATCAACTACACACTCTAGACTGGCTTCTCCAAGTAGCTCGAAGAAGCTGGTTTAGGCATTTTGATGCACACTAACTATTTGATGAAATGCCCAAACCAACTTCAAACCTGACGAGGTAGAGCCTCGCCATGGCTAGGCGAGGCTGACCTCACCCTCGCGTCGACCTGGCGAGGCCAAGGCGAGGTCGGCCTCGCCATGGGACGGCGAGGGCTCTACAGGACTGGTGGGGCGGCGGTGGCAAGGGCTGTGCAAGCCCTCACCGTCGGTTGTCCATCTCTTTCTCTTTTTTAAGCTTATTTTTAAATTAATTTAAATTTTTTTTAGGTTATATATAAGTTCAGAAGTCCACATGGATTAAAAAAAATTTAGTTTAAAATGACATGTATTTTTTTGCCGGAATTTCTCGCCATTGACACTTAAGTGAGCTGGCGAAAAGTTTTGACTTCATACCCAAATTTCGGCACTTCTGGTGTCCTTTTGCTGATAAATATATAATGTGCTTCTTTAGCTGCGTGCCTTTTGTTGACCAAGTATGATTTCGATTATATGTTTTGTAGGTTTTCTTGTCTCAGTGGATTCCTACATGAATTTGTAGGTTTGTACCTTCTGACTGATCTATAAATACATTCTTTTGTGATGGTTGAATATCCGGTTTACTTCATGGGCTTGTTAGCTCTTCCTGGTAAATATCAACGGTTCTCAAGGATTTCCTTAATCTGAAAACTTGTGGAGCTTGCCAACACAGAAGAATACGTAGATGCGTTTATTTTGTCTGAAGCTCCCAAAATCATCCATGGCCTTGCCTCTGAATTTGGTGGGACAACTTGAATTTAACTTGAATTTGACTAGAGCTAAACTTTCTAATTGGTTGGGCTTTCTGCAGATCATGCGTTCCGTGTTTCTTGTTTTGTCTTGCAAGGCAATTACTCAATCTTCGGCTGCAAACCTAGGTCAGACAATTGGAAAGAGGGAATCTGTGACATGATGAGAAGTCTCCTACGCTAGACGGCAACTTGATAAATTCGCAATTCCGATGAATATTGTCCGCTAACCATAATTTAGGAGGAGCTCTGAATTACTGGAAATTTCCTGACTGTTCTCTTTGGAGTTAGGATGGGGCAGGGGATTTCGCTCATCTTATTTCCATCTCTATGGTATGACGTCTATTGCGTCGTTTCGTTACAAAAGCATGAGGAAATTTCCAAACTGTCAAACAGATGATTTTCTTTCGAAGCCCTGACGTGAGGATTACAGGAGAGAACAGAAATCCAACGCAACCCAACTTCTCAGCTCACAAGTCACAAAACTCACCAGATCAAGGCAAATCCAAATCAAGTATAACTGTATGGAAAACCACATAACTGTCATTTTAACGTCTTTCAGGGATTATACAATGAAAATTGGAGTTTACAGAAACTAATGTCTAAATTGTCGTTACCAATCTGTACGCGTAAAACTATGGCGAGGATAAATAGCACTTTATATATCAGAAGACTAAAAAGAACTACATAATAAAGCTTGCTATGACTACCACATGTGACTTGAGTGGTCCAACGCAAAGGTTTTAGTGCGTGACCTTACCATTAGTTTCTCCCAACTCCTGTCACATGGACCATGATGAAATGTCGTGCCCTTTTATTTTCTGTGTCCCTCCCCTTCAAAATGGTTTTACAGAGGAGGTGCGTGTCACCACACATCACGCAGATACCTACCGTTCATTTGCAAGTTTTTCACCAAACTCTCGGTTTTCGAGCTGTCAAGAGATCCCTGAGGGTCATACGAAAAAAAAAATAGAACCATGTCATGGCAAAGCTGGACCGGAAACCTTATCAAAAGCAAGAGCAACGCAGAATTGGATGAACATAATTGAGCTGGTGAACTTGATTCCAATTGTACCAAAGCATGATGAAATTAAGGTAGGTAGGTAGCCATCGAGTATGAAATTTCAGTCATACCTGTTCTTGAACAATTGTGTGCAAAGTTCTGTGGACGTCCCTAGCCATGCCTTTGGCATCACCACAAACATATACGTAGCCTCCCTCGGAGATTATTTTCCAAACATCTGAAGCCTGAGATAAAATGAAAACCATTGAGAAACAGTTAATGGAAGCTGAATAAAGAGGATGAGCTAGAAGCAAGCAAACAACAACCAATACCTTCTCTAACATTTTGTGTTGCACGTATTCCTTGGTTGGTCCCTCACGCGAGAAGGCTACAAGAAGCTCAGACACTGCACCAGCTTTAACAAAGTTGTTCAGTTCGTCTTCATAAATGAAATCCTGCAATAGGAAGACCGAATTAGATGCTTGCACAGTCGCATCATTTAAAATATTTACCATCTGCCCCCAAATATATCTAAACATCTACAGAGAAAGAGGAAATAACCTACCATTTGGCGGTTTCTGCACCCAAAAAATAGTATACATGGTCCGAGCTCCACTCCAGCTTCTTTCAGAGCTAATCTTTCCTGAAAAAGATTATCTTGGTGATATCAGGAGCTTGAATACAGAGGAGATCATTGTACAAAACTGAAAAAAACTTGGGCTGAACCTGTAGGAAACCCCTAAAAGGTGCTAATCCAGTGCCTGGTCCAATCATGATAATGGGTACTTTAGAATCTGTAGGAAGTTTGAAGTTTGATTGCCTCACAAAAATAGGAGCCCAACTGCATTGGTCACTCTCATCCAATGGCAAAGCATTCTGAAAAGAGGGGGAATAATTTATTAAAATTCTAAGAATATAAAGAATACATGTAACCTTCATATCACTCCCCAACTTAAAAAAGGAAAAGAATGAATCCGCAGAAGCCAAGATGGACAAACCACATAATTTATCCATCAAAATTCAAGGATCCTCGTAGGTTTGTATTCAACAAAAGCTTGATAACTTTCAGTTTCTCCAATCCTACTAGCAAAAATTGTCCAACTATTCTACTTTCTTCACACAGAAAAGAGAATAATTAGAAGGGAAGTAACCATCATTTTAAATACCTTCATCCAAGTTGAACAAACTCCTTTGTGAGTCCTTCCTGTTGGTGTTTTTCCATAAACTAGTGCACAGGTAACATGAATTCTAGAGGGCGCCATCCTGGAAATTTGAATTGACATTCTAAGTTCAGCAAGTCAAATATGATTTTGTAAAAAGTACAAAGAAAACTAGTAAGTGCTCGAAATTTATGAGTCTTAGAGGCCACCTTACAATCTTAATTTTGTGATGTTACACAGAGAAGTTCTCTTCATAGTAATTTAAGAACTCTGTCATTTATGCATTTCGCACAAGCATCAAGCTCCAAGAGGGAGGGAGCATACTATACCAGCATGTCTGAAGCTCTCAACATGCAAACCTCTCTCTAAGGCACGTCCTTACATCCAGCTTAATGAAAGAGAAGGACAAGAGCAATATGTAAGTGTAGTAACCTAGGAGAAGAGGAGATGGAGTAAAATCTGGGTTGCAGCCGTGGAGCAACTCCTGCAAAGAAGACACCAAGGGGCGGTTTTGCAGAAGGGTACTCAGCCATGACTTCAAGGAGGCTTCTTTGGCTGGCGACTACCCACTGTGCATATTCATCCTGTCCCATTTACAAAGTAGTTCAAGTCACATTCTACTTTAGTTACGGAGAAACAATAGATGTACCAAGAACAATTACTCAGTCTTGTATTCTAAATGGTATGTAAAGTTTATTGCTGGATTGAATGAAGCCAACAACCATGTCTTGAGCCCCGCATATTTCATTAGCCATATAAATACTTCCGACCGTAAATCAGGCCATTTAGTAAGATCTAGCACCCCTAGCACTGCCTGTACTATTAATATACAAAATACTACCACAATATGATGGAGGCAGAAATATTTCAATAATCTGCAAATCGGACCTTTCCAGTGGGTGATGCGAGATATCTCAATCGATCAGCCTCATTTGGATCAGAAGCATGAGCTGCTAATGCAACCAAAGCAGACTGAAACCACATCCACAACACAATTAATCTTCGGTAAGGTTGAACAGACATGTGAAAACATTATCACATAATACGAACCATTATACCGTGGACTGACCTTTTTCGGTGAATTCAAGAGATCTGAATATTTAGATAGGGCTGTTCTCAATGTACAGGGTGGGAATGGAGGAGGCAATGAGCCACCACTTAATGGCGTACCATCCTCTTTATCGGTGTGGACGGAGAAATAAGTCTCTGGTGGCACACCCAATAAATTCAATGCTTCATCGACAGTTTCCATTAGATTCTCACAGTAAACACCAACATGATCCCCGGTCTCATATCTGGAGAAAAAGCAAGCATGAGAGGATGGAAAATCTATACTGTCTCCCACTAGAAATCTTTATATTCTACATAAAATCAGACTTATTGACACAAGCGACAAGAAAAAAGACACATATCAGAAACAAGACCATTGGCAACTTACGCAAGTGCAGTCCCAGCAATGTCAAATTCCAAATGAATGCAGGATCGATCAGATTCAGGAGTGTGGAGTTCTCTTCTTAGGGCAACATTAGCCCTTCATGCAGCAGAAAAGGTAAATAAGAGGGTAAAATCAAAGAAGTAACCAAGAAGCCAGAGGAAAGTAGCAACATGCATTCTCAAGGCACTCATTTCTCTACCTGCATGGGTGTTGAGCATCAATAACAGCATTACCATTGGCACTGCTTAAGCTTTTCTCCAGAGCCGGTGCATCCATAGGGTCATGATACACAACCCTATATTCCAATACAGCAGCAGTATAAGGAGTAGAAGCACTTGTAGCATCATCCTCATCCCGTAGCAAATTATCCAACTCTGGCCACACCAACTCCCGCCTGTAGCATTGACAACCAAACAATTATGAGCTCTCACAGCACTGATTGGCCTATACATATTCAAGCTATGAATTAAACCAAGCATATGCTGAGACACTTACCATGCACTGAAGTCATCCTCAATGCACTGATCATCATCCCCAAGACCCACTGGCACGAGACGCTTCGCACCTGCAGAACCACAAACCGGCAGAGAGAAAGCAATGAGAACTAGAACAGACCTCCTTGCCAAGATGGCTAATGCTTGCTTGGGATGTGATATACTTCTCACCTAATTATTTCCTGCAAGTGCTACTCTATAACAAGAATGAGGATGGGTGTGGACTTGCATAGCCTACTCTATGATATCATCAATAAACAAATCTATACGTAAACCAATCCATTAGTTTTCTACCCTCTTTCTTTTCTAAGTATAGCAACATAACTTGTCAAGCATTTCTGAGTGAATATGACAAATAAATGACCAATGCCACAGATATGATTGACCAATAAATGTTGGAAAGTAGTAAATTCCAAAATCTTCCAGGTTGTAAGATTTCTGCAATAAGAGCAATCAATTTCAAAATGCCAATTGTGTCAGAAAAGAAATAAAACAAAATTACCATGATAATATCAAAAATTAGTAATAGAAGTTGATACATATTCCTTCATTGTGAAGGTAAGCGACCAAAACAATAGAGGATTGTTTTGCATTTTTAAAGAGCCTAGAGTTCTAGTCAAGAATCAATTTAAAGTCTGGAGCAAGAATAGGAATATTCAAAGCAGGTTCAAATACCTTGCTCAACAAGGGCATCATCAACCTCGTTTGCAACCTATGTCAGGAAAGCATAAATTAAACTAACATGGGAAGATGAAGACTGTGTATAAATCAAAGCAAAGGTTCTCCATCTTATGTGGAAAAGGGGAAAAACACAGATTGCTAAATACTTCATTGGGTTTGAGTCGGACCTTGTTAAAATGCTCGTACTGCCTGTTGCCAAGACCAAACACTCCATATTGCAGGTTTTGAAGCCACTCTCCTCTCTCTTTTCCCTAACCACATTTCCATACAATCAAGAAATGAGCCAAACTCTAGTCCTCACAACAAACAGAGAGTTGGTCAATGTGAGTTTGTCCAATTTACCTCTGTAAACCACTTATAGAACCTTGCCGCATTATCAGTTGGCTCACCATCTCCGTATCTACACCAACGTCGAAAGTAAGACGACATTGGGAGAGGAGGAAAATATACAAAAACAAGGAATCGATGAAACCAGTCAATGATATCTCATTCCAAGTAAACAAAAAGCTCACGTGGCCAGAAAGAAAAGGGCCAGACTCTCCTTCTTGAGCTTTTCCTCATACTCCTCATCATCGGCGGCGTAATCATCCTAAAGTCAAACACAAACGCTCTCAAGAATCACATCAAGTATCGCGAGTCGCAAATTATCTTCATATATTACTCGCAATCAAAACCAGAACACCAATCAAAGAGACAGTCAACTTTACCAAGTCAACAACTCTAAACGCCGCCTTATCATATCTAGCTTTTGCTTCATCAGCCATTGCCTACAGCCCAAGAACCAGAAACCAACATTAAAACGCGACCAAGCCAATCAAACCATGAAAAACACGGACCTCCACCCGGCAATTAAGTTCACCAATAAGATCAGTGCCATCAGCACACGGACTACACACCTTAGCGAAGCCTTCGGCGGTACCAGTCTGAGTACCGAAAAAGATGGCGACTTTCTTTTTACCGTCGTCAACCTCGGGCTCGAGCTCTTTGACAATCAGGGGCTTGGGCGGTTCGAAGGATCTCGACTTCTGGCCGCCGGATCGGCGCCAGAAGAACACCACGACGCACCCGATCAAGACCGCGATGGAGGTGGTCAGGATCATCGCCAGCTCCTTGTTCTCGAAGAGGAGGGAGGCCAGCTCGGTGGCTGGCTCGGACGAGGCATTGGAGGGCTCCATGTCGCCCCCGCCTTGTAGCCGAGACGAGATCAACAGGTGGCCACGGCAATCTGACGCGACCCGGAAGGTGGTGGTGACGATGGTGGGGCTGACTGACGAGGTGGTCGGGGAAAGTAACCGGAACCCGGATCTTGTATGGTAGCGTAGAATAATGGGTCTTCAACAGGTTGCGGAGGGAGAGAGAGTTGCAGAGCTGCAGAGGAGTCTCCTCTCTCTCTCTCTCTCTGCTCTCTCTCTCTCTCTCTAGACTCTGGCTATGGTGATAGGTTTGGTGAGCTGTGGTTGGAGAGAGAGAGAGAGAGTAATTAGTCAATGCACCTCAAAAGAGTTTCTCTTTTTCTTTCTCTACTTTTTCTTCTATTTTATCTCTCCTTTTCAGACGCTGTGAATGTCCTGTCCACACACACGTACATATATTGCTCGTGCTCCTGCACTTTCCATTTCGATATAAAACCAATTTTCAGTTTTAATTTCAAGAAAAATGGAATTTAGCTTTCTTGGCCTAAAGTTTTGGATTTTATAAAAGATTATTACAACGTTATAGTTCCATCTCTTTCGTTTATATATTTCGAAGAAACTTTGGACCTGAGCATGACCTTAAAAGGCTTAAACAAAAAAACTTAGGAGTGAGTCACTCACTAATGGCAAACTCTTTAAAAGTCTTACGTATTTTTTCTTTGATTAAAAAAAAAAAATATCGACCTCGAAATTAAGGGTACAATCATGTGCCCCTAAAAGATTTGAATTTTATAAAAAAATTATTACAATGCCATAATCTCATCTCTTTCGTTTGTATATTTCGAAGAAACTACTCGTATCTCCTGTGTAGTTCACTGCGATTCCTTCATTGCTAAGATCCACGGGTTGCTTCTCGAACTGTACAAGGTACAGCACATTGAAAGATCGTGTTTTGTGTATATTATTCTTTTATTGAGAGAAAAATATTTAGGTTTTGGTATTGAATATTGATTATACGTTTAGCCCTTTGTTTGTGGGGGGAAATAGTTTTTTTTTTTTTTCTGGTCAGTAGTGGGGGGAAATAGTTAGATGGGCATTGCGGTCACCTACTTTTGAAGGCGAGAGAGGTTATTGCCCATTTTTCTTGATTTTGCCATAAATGAAAGGGTAATTGCAATTAAAAAAGGTGTGATCAATCAGCACGCACCCTTTGGCTTGTCCTTTTCAATTGGGAGGAGCTAATTCGGAGAGAATTCTAGACCGGGACCGAATTGGAAAATGTTGACCATGGTTTTGCTGGATTGGATTCGGACAAGACAAGGTGAAAGTGCCACCCTCCTTTTTCTCCCTTTCGACAGGTCGTCAATTCTCGTGATAGGTCGTGGGCGGGTCTATGTGTTCGGGTCGTGGGCATGACCCGTGTGGTTGGGTAGAACTAGAAGTAGATATGCCACTTCTTGTCTTCCTCCCATTTTTGTACCTCTTCATATGCTTTCCTAAATCAAATTTTCTATCCTAACGACAAACTCATACCTCCATAGCTCTTCTAAGTCAGTAGAACCTCTTTAGATCACGCGAATCGCATCACCTTGTCCCTAAGCACATCTGGAGAAGCACGAGCGCGAGGAGCTGGAACCGGCAAATACCTCATCGAAGAGGTGAATTCCTCGAAGCTGCCACTGACACCTTGCCCGAGGTTTTCCGAATATCGGCTCTTTCTCGCCAGTGAAGGGAAACATTACAATTTGTTGACTAATTGATCGTTACCGTGCTTAAGCCTGTGCTCTTGGGGGAATTGCATAAAGGAATGCGCAGTCGTGTCGCACGTATTTAAGACTTGCATGAGAACGACGAAGGCTTCCACCACCCTGTGAACGAACTCACGCGATGCAGATATACGAGAAAATCGAACCATTTTCGATTGGCATTGATCGACGACATGGGTAGCATCCGGCCAAAGTTTCAAACATGTGTCAATGGTGACATATTCGGGGCCCTACGTTTTCCGGCCTTGATGTGGAAGGTATTGGAGAATCATTAGGACGTGCGTGCACGTGATCTCGATCAAAAAATGCAGGTCAAGAACGCTTTTGCGGGGGACGAAGATGATGATCTGTGTGCATAATCATTCAAGTCGAGGCTCTAGCGATGTCACTAGGGAAGGATGGTGAGCTCTCTCCTTCGGGAAACTAATGAATCCAAAAGAGCCTACTTAACAGCAAAGCCAGCTTCAATTCATGAATGGAGCGGATGAACAACGATCGTCATGAGCGACGTTTCGTGTTTTCACATGCTTGTAAGGATGCACTCAATGTAGAGAGCGTTCTCTACGTCATTAATCAAATCCTTCGATAGCGAGTGGCTCGTGCGCCATACAGTACTTAACCATCTTTCTTTTCCTACATTCTCCTTTTGTGTTATCGGTTCTCTCGTGTGACCCATTAATAGATTGTAGCTAGACCCATCAAACGGGTGGGGCTGGTCAAGAATGGTCCAATCCAAACTGACTCATTTAATAGGAAAAGTATCAAAAAAGTCCCAATTCATTCTATCAAGCTAAAATTTGCTGGAAATTGCTGACGTGGACGTCGGAGTGTTGACATGGACAATTTTTAATAATTTTTTAATAATTTAATAATTTTAAAAATAATTTTC
>BCNH02000003.1:727368-738962 GCA_001662345.2 Metrosideros polymorpha var. glaberrima | reverse complement strand
AAAAATTATTAAAAAAATTATTTTAAATTGTCCACATCAGCACTCCGGCGTCCACGTCAGCGATCCGGCAACCTCGTCACCGATTTTCGGCCAATTTTGGCCGGATGGACTAAATTAGTACCAATGTAAAAAGGTTTAGGACTAAATTGGTCCAATTAAAAAGTTTAGGACTGAATTGGTACCAAATCAATAGGTTAGGACTTTTTTGGTACTTTCCCCTCTTATTATTTTGTCCTTGAGTTTAGAGTGCCCTCGACTTGCACGCCTTCCTCGGTCATGCCATCTGGCGCCATTGGCAAAATCCCTCTAAGCTACAACCTCCTATGTTACGTGAAGGAGTTCATCACCTTTCAGTACAGCGATCCTGCATTTCAACAAACGAAAAAGATTGTAGCTCTAAAATTTTGAAATACCCAATAGATAACTCGCTACGAAACAATGTGTCTTTTAAGTGATCGCAAATTTATATCACACGCGGACAAATTTCTGGCCAACTCATCGGTTAAAGATGAGAAGTTGGGTGGCGATATGGAGCCCTCTTTTTCCTCGGCGAGGAAAAGGGGAAGGGAGATATAGGCCTTGTTGGCCTTTGGCATCGTCGACAACTACATAAGGATGCCAGGGTGATGGCGATCGCAGTTGTAGTGAGGTGTTGAGGTAAATGTTATCGAGCCTTGATAAAGACGAGAAGAGGGAGAACACGAGTAGGGGTGTGCAACTGGACCTGGTTCACCCGGTTCTCGGATCGGCCCACTCGAAAAATCGATCTGGGAAGCATTTCCCGTATGAACCGGTTCGGGAACTGGTTATCCATCCTTGATAAGGACGAAAAGAGGGAGAGCACGAGTAGGGGTGTGCAACCGGACCGAGTTCACTTGGTTCCCGAATCGGCCCACCCAGAAAATGGGTTCGGGAACCGATTCCTAATTCCGAGAACTGATTTGAACCGGTCCGGTTCCCGATTCTCGAATTAGGCCCACCCGAACCGGTCCTTAGAACCGGTTTTAAGTACTCTTAAGAAAAAAAGAAAAAAAAACCCCTAGCTCCTCTGAGTCTCTATCTCACTCGACGGTCCCTCTCTCTCTCTCTCTCTCTCTCTCTCTCTCTCTACGGAGTCACACGCCTCCTCACCAACGTCTCCTCGCCGCCTCCGCCGCAACGCCGCTGTCACCAATCACTACGACCGGCCACCCGAGGCTCCCCTACAATGCCTTGTCTCCTCACCGCCTTCATGAGCACTCAGGCTCTCCTACAATCGGCCTCTCTCTACTCAAGAAAGAAGTGCAGCGTCATCTCAATCTAGCAAGTGAGTTCAACAACTTGAAAATCTCGTTCTTGTTGCTTTCGGCAATTGTGATTTCAGCTCGCGCCCTTGATTTTGTTGTCAATCTCATTGCAATGAGTTTGCGTACTTGTTCACTTCCTTCACCTAACAATGGTATTAAATTACTTGCGTGATTGTGTATCTGAGTTTCCTCGACCATCCTATGGCGATCTGTAGTTGAAGCAATCATTCGGTCTTAGCTTGGATTGGCTTGCTTTGGTGTGTTTGCAATGACTATATGAACCTGTTTAGCGTATAGGTTGAAGGCACATATTAGATTACTCTAAGGTTCTCGAGTTTGAGTTGATGTACGATATTGAGTTCATTGGTTAAGTGCGCAGCTTTCAATGTGATGAATGTATGTCTGGATAATGAACTTGGAGCTGTCCCGGCTTTGCGCTTTACAATAACTTATTTCAAGATCAATGCTCATGAGAACACCATATGCAATGCACGAAGTTTGTTGTTGAAAAGTATGATATGCTTGATTTGTACTAGCTCCTTCCCAGATATCCTATTTGTATCTATGCTTAATCAGCAACACCATGTTTAGATTTTGTAAGGCGACACGTAATTTAGATAGTAACTCTGTTTTTGAAAGATGAAAAGTGCAATGGTGTACAAGTGCAAGGCTTACTGAGGCTGTGTCTAAACTAGCAGCCCTTTTGAATTGACTAATGCAAGGCATTCCCACTAAATTTGTTTTGGCATGTAATTCTTGTCATTTGCATGAGTTCCCAATGGTCATAGCTCAAGAGGTAGACTAAGATTTTGGTTCAAAGAAAAGAAAATACTCTTGCTTATCGCAGTCTTAATTTTGAAAATACTGAATTCAGAATACTTTGCTCATATTAATGTTTGTCCTAGGGGCACTCTTTGCCCTCTCAATACCTTGAGGCTTGTTTCTTCACGCTAAAACTATATGCAACTTGTCTCAATCAAAATCAATCTTTCTGTTTGCACGAAAAAATAAGAAAATACTCTAATAAAACTTCTACATGTTTTCAACTAGTTCTGTTCTGGATGTTACTTTGCTGATTTTGAGTTAGTCAGTTTCTTACTTATTAGTTTTTCTTCCCTCGTTTTATTTACTTTTGATATGTTAGTGACTCGGCGTTTGTGACACACATCCTCATCGTGAGCTTCTTGTTATGAGTTCAATAGAATCTTGACATTATTGTATAATTTGTTTTTAGTTGATGGATCAAGACAAAGACATTTCAATGGAAGTGGATGGAAATAATGAAACGAGTCCGCTCATAGAATTGTCATTCCATAGAGCTGATGAAGTGGTATCCGCGAACTTGAGTGCGACAAACAAGGCGAAGATGGTTGGCTCCCTTCCTCCGACTGGTAAAAAAAAGCAAGCTAATTATTCAGAGATGTGGGATCATTTTTCGAAAGTCAAGAATAAGGAGACACTAAAAGAAGATAAGGTAAAGTGTTATCGCGTGGGATTGAGTATGACTATTGTGTTGATTATGGAATGTCTACTATGTGGAAGCACTTGAAAAGGTGCAAAAAGTATTCTTGTGTAGATAAGAAGACAATGTTGTTTGCACCACATAACAAAGACTCGTCTAGTGATGTAGGGGAAAATACTAGTAGTGGTAGTGTCTTTATGCCGTGGAAGTTTAATCAAGAATGTTGTAGACACATGCTTGCTCGGATGATAATTATTGATGAACAACCTTTTTTCACGGTTGAGCGTGTCAATTTTCGTGACTTTGTTACTGAATTACAACCTCTCTTCCAACATCTATCACGATTTACGGTGGCTAGACATTGTATGAAGTTATATATGAGTGAAAGAACTTGTTTGAATGCTTACTTTAGTAAGCTTAATTCTAGAGTTGCACTCATGACTGATATGTGGAGTTCCAATCAAAACTTGAACTATTTATGCCTCACTGCACATTTTATTGATGAAAACTGGAGGTTGCATAAAAGAATTATCAATTTTGTAGTGATGCATAGTCACGAGGGTAGAGAGATTGGGAAAATGGTGGAGAAATGCATTAACAAGTGGGAGGTAGAAAGAAATGTGTCAACAATAAACATGGATAATGCTAGTTCCAATGATGTGGTTGTTGGTTATTTGAAAGAAAAATTTTTAAGAGAAGGGTTTTTGATCTTGAATGGTGATGTTTTACATATGAGGCGCATTGCTCATATCTTAAATTTTATTGTAAGAGATGGATTGAATGAGGTGTGTGATTCTATTGCACGTATCTAAAATGCAGTTAGGTATGTGAGGAGTTCTCCCATGAGGGCTCAAGCATTTCAATCTTGTATTGAGACTGTGAGGATCGCATACAAGGGTTCGGTTTGTCTTGATGTAGCCACTAGATGGAACTCCACTAATTTAATGTTAGACACCGTCATAAAGTTTAAAAAAGCTTTTGAAAGGATGGAAGAATATGATGCATCTTTCCTAAGGGAGCTTGACAATGATTCTCTTTGAAATGAAGATTGGGAAAATGCCATCATTCTTTCTAAATTTTTTTAAAACGGTTTTATGATGCCACCAATTGGATGTCGGGGAGTTTATATGTTACTTCAAATAGTTATTTCGAGGGGATAGTTTATTTGTATAAATATTTGAATGATGCGGCGAATGTTTTGGACCCTAAGCTTCAAGCTATGGGTAAAAAAAAATGAAAAAGAAGTTTGATAAGTATTATGGGAGTTTGGATAAGGTAAATCTAATGATGTTGATTGCGACTACGTTGGATCCTACAAAGAAGTTGACTTCTGTGAAGCTCTGTTATGGACAAATTTATGATGATGAAGCAAAAATTGATGAGATGCATGATAATGTAAAGCTTGCCTTGGAGCGTTTGTATGAGTTTTATGAGCAATCCTTTGCTGATTCTTCTCATAAAGGAAATTTTGGTGGTTCAAGTGTGAGTACTGGTAGTAGTGGTTCCAATTTCAATGTTGATGACAATGAAGGTAAGACTGATGATAAGGATGACATCAAGTCTTGGTGAAAAATCTTCCTTCACGTGAAGAAAAAAGTGTTTGATGAAAAAAAAATCTGAGCTAGGGCGATATCTTGAAGCTGACAGTGAAGATGTCTTTGATATTGACCTTTTGATGTGGTGAAATAGTACTGGGTCAAAATATAAAATCTTATCTTTGATGGCTTAGGATGTTTTGCCTATTTCCGTGACTACCGTTGCTTCAGAGTCGACTTTTAGTGCATTGAGCCGTGTGCTTAACAACTTTCTAAGTTTTTTTACTCCTAGAGTGGTGAAAGGTTTAATTTGCACTCAAGATTGATTGAGAGCCATTTGCGTGCCGATTAGCGTTGAACAGAGCATTGAGAACACGAAAAAATTTGAGGCAAGTAAGTCGTGTATATTTCTTTCTATCTTGTAATTCGTTCTCATATCCATATTAAGTGAATGCTTTATTTAATCTCTTCTTTAGTTTTTAGATTTCGATTGTCTTACCGAGAACATTATCATTAGCAAATAGACTTCCTTTTGTGAAAACTACGGTTTTGTGGTGAGTAAATGGATTTCATTAATTAGCACTTTTGCATTTCTCTTTAGAGCATGGTTTCTTGTTGATTTTACCTCATGTATGAATTTCAGGTCTTTGGGCATAGGCATGCGATTGCGAGTGGAATGGATCATGGAAATAGTAAGAAGAAGGGCTGAACTTAGAATGTAGTGCTACATTTTGGGAAAGCAGGCTTTGCTTATCTCGTTTAATGTCAATTTGCCTTTGAGAATTCTTTTTTCTTTGCTACCTATTTGGAATGTAGTGCCACATTTTGGTTATGTGTTGATCATGAAGCTCAAAAGCACGAGCGGAAGAATTAAGTAATGACTATAAATCGTTATGTGATTTTCATTTCATTAATATGTTCACACCACAAGTTCGGTTGCCATTCTTTAAAGGAACAAAAGAAAAACTGGGTAGATCATGTTTAGGGTTGCTCGAGAATTAAAAGGAAAAAAGATGGGGCTGGTATGTCCTTTTTCCATTTATTTATTTATTTTTTTTCAGGAGAAAAAGAGAAAGTTCATATCGGGCTGCGTAATCCAAAAACTTGTGCACTAAAAGAGACCGGGGAATTAAAATTAATTACCATATTCGCTTTCCTAATAGGGGAGTGGAGTGGATTTTATTCCACGAAAAGGAAGTGGAGGAGTCCATGGAGGTTTCGGTTTTTCAAACTTCCTGCGCAGATCTATTCTGAGAGAGACTCTCTCTCTCTCTCTCTCGGAGCTCTCGTCTCCCAACAATGGCAGCCACTGACACCCAGTTCGATCTCAGAGTAAGTCCCCCTCTCATCCCCATCCTCCATCTCTACTCTCCTTCTCTCTCTCTCTCTCTCTCTAACCTCCTTCCTCTCTCTCTCCCTCTGCATTTCTCGGCAGCCGTCGCTTCCCTCCGCCTTCTCCACCGGGTACCTCCCTCTGTCCCTGCTGCGTTTTTCCGCCTCCGTGCGTCGCGAGCTCTGACGGCTTAGGTTTTCTGTTTCCCTTTCGTTTTTTTTCTTTTCCCTTTTGGCTCTCGGTGCAGGGAGTACGCGTTCGCCGATGCCGGGAACTTGGAGCATTGCGCTCGGTACTTGAACCAGACGCTCGTCACTTTCGGCTTCCCGGCTTCGCTGGACCTCTTCGCGAGCGATCCGGTGCGTGCTGGTTGGGGGGTTGTTGAATGGTTGAGCTCCCGCTGGCGGTCGTGTTTCGGTCCTGATCTGCTTGCTTTCTCCGGCAGGTATCGATCGCCAGGACCTGCAATTGCATCTACTCTTTGCTTCAGCAGAGGCAGCGGGATGCTGAATTCAGAGAGTCCGCTAACGAGCAGAGGCAGAGGTAGCTTATTTGTCTTCTTTTTTTGGCGGATTTTGATCTGATAACAAGACAATCGTTCTATCTGAGCAGATCGAGCTCAATTTTGAATTTTGTTGCCGAAAAGCATGGTCCTTTTAGTTTAGTTTATCTTTATTTACTAGCTGTTCTTAGCTTTTCGCCTTTCTGATTCCGAAAATTCCTTGTGTCAAAGTATTTGCTTGACAATGTGGTTAAGTAGATTCTGCCATCGTAGGATCATCAAAAGTAGACCGATATTTCAAACGTACCTATGAAAGGAGTACATCTTTTAAGCGTGGCTAGGAAGAAAGTATGTCAGGATGAATCGTAGTGGTGCTATGTAAAAATATATGATCTTTGAGTGCATTTGATAAGTTTTTTTTTTGTGTGTGTAATAGACTGCTTTCAGACATCTCAAGATTAGAAGCCAAAGTTGAGAGGCTGGAGTCACAGCTGCAAGCAAAGGACAGGGAAATCGCTACCATTACGCGAACGGTAAGAAGCTCTGAACTTTATGAAGTACTTATAGTTGCGACTAGTGGTTTCGTTGATAATTCCTGTTTTCACGATCAGGAAGCTAAAGCTACAGCTCAGTTTAAGGCTCAAATTGAGAAGTTACAGCAAGAGAGAGATGAATTTCAGCGGATGGTCATTGGCAATCAGGTTAAGATTGTTGAATTGTAGCACCGCTTCTTGGTGTTGGCTGCATGAAATGTTCGGATACTGATTATAGTTAATATGCTTTTCTGGCGTTGTAAAAGCAAGTGAGGACTCAGCAGATACATGAGATGAAGAAAAAAGAAAAGGAGTACATAAAGTTGCAGGTTCACTTCTACATTGTATCTTGAAATTCTTTAAGAGAACCTATCAGCTTACACTGCATTCCTTGTCATTTACTGTCCAGACCGTGGCCTTACTATTGAAGTGATTTTTTTCTTTTTTAATTTCCAGGAGAGGCTAAACCAAGTTTTGATGGAAAAAAAGAAGGAATCTAGATCAGGGATGGAGATAATGAACTTGCTTCAGGTAATCATTTATTTGTTGCAGTTTAGCCTTTTGGTCTATTCATTGGTGGTTCTTGACGATATCATTAGTATAAACAGAAAGAAGGTCGGCAACGTGGGACATGGAACGGGAAGAAGGCAGATAATGACTTCTACAAAAAAATTGTGCGTAACCTATTTCTATTGCCTAGCTTGATGATATATGGGGTAGTGGCATGGCAGTCCATTTATTCCCACATGATATGATTGTTGTTACTGACAGGTTGATGCTTATGAAGCCAAAAATCAAGAGTTGATGGCTGAGAACAATGATCTGCGGGCATTATTGCGGTCAATGCAAGTACGTGTGTTAGAACTTTCTCATTTATGTTGCACCATCTGCAGTTCTGCCGAGCTAAGAGTCACTAGCTTGTCTTTGGGAGCATATTGCATGAACTCACTATTTAGACCATCCCCATACTCATTATTTTTCATTGTCATAGAATCAAAGTGGTTGATTTTGTTGGGCCTGGTAATGTCTGGATTAAATGGACGTTTAAGTCACACCACTGTTTTTGGCCTGCAGACAGATATGCGCGAATTTTTCAATGCTCCAAATGGATTGCCCAAGCAATCTCAAGCTGTCAATGGAAAACATGAAAATGACCCTTCCCAGTCTCCACTGGGCGGGAGAACGGTGAGCTGTCTTTTAAAACTGGCGGTATCTCATCCCTTCCTGTTGAAGTGCTGCCACTTTTACTTGAGTGACTAATTGTCTAATATCTCTAGGATGTCTTTGACTTGCCTCTTCATATGGCCAGAGATCAAATTGAAGAAAGTCTTAGAAATAAGATGACTTCTATAAAGGTAATTTTCACCCTTCCTCTGAAAAAAAAAAAGGCGATCTAGCCAACTTCTGGCACACAGTTGACTTCTATGCTCTGACACTGTAGGAACGGATGGTCCAATTGCAAGATGCACAGAGAGGGGCAGAAGTTACTTCTGAAGCCACTGAGAGAGAGCTTGAGCTAGAAGCTCAACTTGTTGAGGCAAGGAGCATCATTCAGGAACAGGTACTAAAATTCCCTCTCCTGCATAAAAGACCAGCATTTCAGGTCATTTGTTTTTCTGAGGCTTGTCATGCTGCTGATCGTCATCATTGTCGAACTTGTTGATAAGTTGTAGGTAACATTATCTGGTTGTATCTTGCCTCTTAACTCTTCTTGTTTATGCCTATCAACCTGTTTGCCATTTAGCATCTTTAGCCATAGAAATGGATTCTGATCGGAAGCTTTGTACACTTCACCTGATGAGCAGTTTGTTGGAGGCTTGGAGCTATGATTTACCATCATTTATTTTTCATGTCCTGCTAGTGTTAATACTCACATAGAGGTTTGGAACTCATGCATCAAATATTGCAATTTGCTTGTGTCTCCTTTTTGCTGCAATTTTTTAGGCATGTTAATGTGCTCCTCTTTACTAAAAAATATTTGATTTTTCTGACCCATCAAAGGGCGAACATATACACTGTAAACTAGAAATAAGGATGTCAACAATGCTGATCTCCTTTCTTTTGCAGCTTTAGAATTAGGAAAAAGTCCAAGTTTAGAGGTCTTGGCTAATTCTCACTAACTCTTATCACGTGATAGTTCAACCATTCCCCAAATTGTTCATGTCATAATACAGCTAAACCAGGGATGAATTTGTCCCATTTCCTGTTTTTCCTTGGCATTTACATACTTTTCCCTGTCTGGTTCGTTTGGCATATAGGTTTGGGGTTGCCATGGGTCTTGTTTGAAGTTGAACCGCAGTATAACCCTAACCATTTATTGCAGGCATCGATAATGTCCAAACATCTTGCAAAGACTGAGAGGACAAGGTATCCCTTTATGTTGCCTTTTAGTGGATGTCATGTTAAGACTTACCTCAAGAAGGAAACCTGATGGACCTGTTTTATGTTTTTGCCTTGACAGGGAGCCAATTACACCATCTCCTCTCGAGGTATAGGTTGATCCTCACATAAATTGGCTGGTGTCCTGTTTAGATTTTTATGATGCATACGATGATGCTAACTAAGAAGAGTTAGTCCTGCTGTATGAGTCCTTTATCCCTTTATATTTTGGCAAAGTTGGTCTTGGCTCTTGAGAACATTTTAGTCTGTAGAAGATAATGTGTCCTCGTAATGTGCATGGAGTAAATTTCTTGGAACCTTAACTGCAAGGAAACCGTTCCCTTTTTATTTGAGGAGACCGTAATTTTTAGAAAATTAAGTGAGGATGACACTGATGATGAAATTACCTATTGTGAGCAAAACCACTAGTTCTCTGACTACTGTACTTAATGGATCAAAGGGTTGCCTGTTATCACATACAGATAATTCATATCCAAGATGCTTGTCTTCTCTTTTTATAATCTGCATCAGGAGTTTCATGTTGCTATACCCTGACTGCTTCAGTTTTTATTTTAGGGGCTCCGAACTGAAGCATCTTGATGAGTAAGACTCTCTTGTAGCTGTCGGCTCCTATCAACTCTGTAAGGAGACCGAACTTGTCACTCCGTGAAGGATTGTTCTTCAAACATCCCCAATGTTTAGCAATGCCCCGAGATGGTGGCAGCGAGCCAGTATGTAAACCTTCATGTACTTCATTTGAGACTACTTGAGAAGCTAGTAAAAGAGTTATCAGTAGAGCATCGGGACTGTACCCCATTGTCTGTCACTGTTGATAATCTTGTAGCTTGTCTTCAGCAAAATGGCGCTAGAGTGAAGGCTGATTGCCTGTGGGACACTTCGGAAGATTGTGATGGTGACTTTTCTAAGTAACTCACAGTGAAAAGTTGTTAGCCACTGAACTTATTGAAAATTAATCTTCGCTTGGGAAAGATACTAGACATGAAGATTATACTAATGAATGATGTGTTGTTTTTAAATATGCAAAAGATATTAATTAATATGAAAAAAAATCACTTCCTTAAATGGCCTTGTATCTTTCACATGAAATGTTATTAATTATATGTGAAAATCCTATATTTCCATAGCTTGAAAATTGTTTTCGACAATAGGAGATACTAGATTCAGGACGAAGTTGCTGATTTGAGAAGGACATAACTTGTTTTTACAGCAAAGAAATTAAGAAGACCATATGAAAAAGACTTGGTCGTTATAACGCATGACAACGAGAAGTTATTAGCCACATTAAAAGTTACCAACTTCTGATGGTTTCTTACCGTGCAATTCAACTTTACACAAGTATCATGCGTCCATCGACACTAGACTACTAGTCCTTATTCATAAGAATAGGTAAACTTTCTTCTTTTTAACTAACATATTAAACTAATTATCTAATTATCTTCGGTGCCTTATTGATAAATAGTTATAAACAAAATTTCAAATTTGGATTCAGTGCTTGAAACGAATATCTTCCTACTTTATCAAAAAAAAATTATAAATCAAATGCATAAAGGAATATCTCTGTTTATTGTGCTAAAGTGAAAATCTGTGATATTTGAATTTCTTTTATTTATCTGTGTTTAAGACCGATGTTAAACTGAAATTTCATTCGGTTCTTGGAAGGCTAGTAGTACTAATGTTATTGTCAAAAGATGGAATGCGGATTGTAACACTTGATGATCCATAAAGAGTTTTACTATTACATCTATCTTCATCTTTCCTCGTTATTGAAAAAAAAAAAAAGTGAGAGATGATGAAATTTCCCATAAATTTTCTTTCATAATCACTCATAAAAATTCACTTCGTGCGATCCAATTAAAAGCCATTATAGCACAGACGTGTATGTGCTCTCATATGGTTCGGTAAAACCTAATATTGTTATTTGCACAGATTCTAATTCTAATTGGTCAAAAGTGAGCTCCAAGTTATATTAATTAAGTCAAAATGAGACAAGCAAGAAAGATGGAGGTGGAAAAACATGTACTAATTCTAAGTGGGAAAAAAAATACACGGCCTGCTAATCACCCGGTCACGGCAGGACGTTTTGGTGACACCCCATTTAAAAAGGTTTTATATTTCAGCCGTACCATGCGATAGTAACACATGAAAAAAACAAACTAATAAAAGATGAGGTTTTTAAGATTTCAATGCGTAGTTGATTGGGATTAGGACTATATATTGAGCAAGCATTATGATTGAATCGTTACACTAATCCAACCACGAAATCAGTATGGAATACTAACTCGGCCCGAACATTGAATGCGATAAGAAAAAAAGGAAAACAACAAAAGCCGAAGTGTCTGGCTCATGAAAAGAAGAAAGAAATATAGAAAATGCCCATTTGAGGGAAAAATTGTCATTTTAGTCCTAAACCTATTGCACTTTTGCCATTTCAGTTCTAAACTTTTTTTTTTGCCAATTCAGTCCTAAACCTTTTACAATTCTGTCCGTTCAATCCATTTGGCCGGCCGGCGCTGACGTGGCACGTCGGCCGGCGACCGGCCGGC
>BCNH02000003.1:675068-716199 GCA_001662345.2 Metrosideros polymorpha var. glaberrima | reverse complement strand
TTGAGTAAACATACGGGAGATGTGCGAATTAGTATAAAGCATGTGAGTTTAAGAGTCAAATACTCAAAGGGGTATGTTTGAAAATAACATTTAGGGCTTGTTCGGATAACCCAATTAAGTGATGGAAAAATTACAAGTCGAGCGCTTAATGAGACCAAGCTCATGATAGCCTTGATTATTCTTGCCTTAAAAGATTCAATTATACCTAATTAAGGAAGGGATTGCTTAATTCATTTAATAGGAAAAATAATCATGGTAATTAGAATCTTGCTAATCGTATTACGAAAACCTACCAATAATTGATCATTGTGTTTAGAAACAGGCATGTAACACACGATATTATATTGAGCCATGTGGTTGCATGCGCATTTCTATTGTAAAATAGAATGAATCTATCTATAAAATATGCTTACCATGGATTTATTCGAAGGCTTCAAGTTTCGATTACCATCCAAATTCAATGCAAGAGGAGTGATCTTTTTGTGTCCCACTTTAGTCTCCATTTTCTCTGCATAAAAACGCTCAATTCTTCAATTTTAATCCGCCAATAGGATATAATTTCATTTTTTTGCTAATTTAATGGGGGAAAGACACGACTTTCGTTAGTATTTTATAATGGCAGCTACAATATGTTATATTTTGCGCTGTGGTCCTCCACCAGATGGTCCTTTGCATTTACAGTCATTTCTTTTTGGTTTTGAAGATAGCAAAAAAGAAAGGGTATGAAAATCGAATTTAAAATACAGGCGAATCATGTTTAGTACAAGTTGTTGATCAAGAGGGATTTTTTCTTGCGGGGATTGGGATTGTTGAGTACAAGAAAACTCATTGATAGGGATATTATTACTTCCATCCGTTGACTAAGCAATTTTTTTTTTCTATATTAGTAAAGTTTAATAATGAGTGATTATTCGGGGGTTATCGTGTGAGAGCGAGATTCACGATGATTATTCACGTTGGAGAGGCATTTGAGACTCCGTGAATAAAGGTTAAAAGAATGATTATGTGTCCTTGTTGTTTCATGAAATAAGAGTGAGATTTGCAATGCTTTTATTATATTATTATTATTATTATTATTATTATTATTATTATTATTATTTTATCTTCAACCCTTGAAATTTCACAAAATCTAAATGTTGACATGCACATTCATATATGATTTTTTTTCCATAATCTTTTAATACTTCGATAGTTTTCTATACTTTGGCGGAAAACTGAAAAGGTTAGCTCTTGGCTTTTTATAAGTTGCATCAAATAAACTCTAAATTTATTGATATAAATAAAAGAGGAATGCTAAAGATGGTTTACTTAATTGATATAGTAAGAAATGTGGTATGTTCTCATTGGATACTAATATATAAAAAATTTTCATATCAATTAGTCAGTTAAAATTTACTCTCGATTATTTCTAGTGTACCAAGTGTTACTCCATGTAGAAAAAGCATCATGACTTACCTTATTAATCAATGAGAGGAAAGCCCTCCAAAGGTGGGATTCTTGTTCCACATCGAAGCCTCTCTTCCTCTTGGTATAACTTATAATCCACTACAATCATGAGATTAGTTGACACCGCATTAGATTGTAAACGAAACCTTTAAATTAGTGAATCGTAGACTTCCGATAAAGGTGCATACCCATAATGAATTTTATATCTAATTTTTGGTCATTCTCTCAAGTTGTCCGATGGATCTATCCAAATAAGTCTTTCATTAATTTATCCGATAAATTATTGGGGCCTCACATATGATTTTATATGCTGATTTTATAATACGAGTCGACACGACTAGCATTATTCTTATTCTTACATATGTTGTTCATCTCTATGGTAAGTATTAGCGTTCGCTAACCTAATTTCTAATTTCAAGCGACATTACTCGTTGAGAATGGCAATGGATTCTCATAAAAAAAAAAAGGAAAATTTAGCAATGAAAACATAAGAAGAATTAAGAAAAAGGTAAAAAAAAAAAGAGAGATCATATAAGAGAGTGAGGAAGAAGTGAAAACTGAAAAGGGGGGAAGGAAGAGGAAGAGGACATGCATGATGCATCAGCCGCTTTTTATCTTGGCCCTCGCCTGCCTGTGTGAGCCCCTATGACTACATTTCTTTAAGCTCGTTTTCACTTTCTTTGCGTTTCGCCTCTCTCTCTGTGTCTCTCTCTCTCGGTGTAAGAAGCAGCCTCATAGAATCTCCTCCCACTTCTTCTGCTTCGGTTCGGGGGTCCTCTGAAACGAAAGGCACACGAGAGAGGATTTGGTTCTCTTCTTCTTTCCCTTGTGTGCCTGTTGGGTTTGTGGGAGAGAGAGAGAGAGAGAGAGAGAGAGAGAGAGAGGGTCATTCATGGGTTCGTTGGTTCTCATGGCAGATTTTCACGCGTCCTTTTCTCGGTACTTGCTGCTCCCCCTCCCTCCTTTTCAATCTCTCTCTGTGTCTGTCTGTCTCTCTCCCTACCCCCCCACACGCGATACCCACAACCCCTTTTCTTTCTTTCCTGGGTCTTATTTTATTCTGTGGAATTCGGTTTCTTTTTTACCACTTTTGCTCCTTATTCAGTGCGTCCTGTGGATTTCTCCTTTGCAGGGCATGAAAGTTTGGATTTTTATCGCTGTAATGTGGTGAGCTGATCGGTTCTTGTCTCATCCCGCAATGTCTACGGATACTTCCTTTGAAGGTAATACCTTTGTCGCTCGATTCATTTCTGGTCTTGAAAATTGTGTCTGGATTGGTTCGTGTTCTTCGGAGTGTTTGAGGCTGGCCATTGACGCTTTCGGTTGGCCTTGGTTTCTGGAATTTGCTTGAGCTGCATGATTGTTTGACGTATGAATGGCGTGTTAATGTGTGATTCCAGCGCATTCGTTGTCAATCAAAGCCTCTGGTTTGTTCGTAAAAGTTGTTGGTTATCATCGATCTTTCGATTCCTCTCAAATTCTTTCTCCTACAGTGCTGTTTATGTAGGTAATCTGAAAAGTTTGTATTTTTGTAGCTTGCAGTTTGGTATCTCCTCATCAGCTCATAACTTTTTAGTCCATTGCTAATAATACCCATTTTGGTTTGACTTTTTGGAGTTTTGGTATCAAAATGAAACAGTGACTCAATATTGGACTGAGGGTGATGGTGATTGTGTCATTTTGTAAAAGACGATAATGCAAGTTGTGCCTCTCTAGAGTTAATGAACATGCTAATTTGTGGGGAATTAGCATTATGTTGTTTCTCTTTCGTGCTTATTTTTCGAGGACCTTTTAGGAGAGATGCGATCTTTTAATTCTGCAGTTTCGTGCTCATCTCATCTTCTCATTATCTTCCAGGAGATCTGCTTGACCCGTCTAAATGCAGCAAGTTGAGCGTGGAAGAGAAGAGAGAGCTTGTTCACCAAGTGTCAAAGTGGCCAAATGGTGCCGCTGAAGCACTCCAAGCATGGAGCCGGCAGGACATTCTCCAGGTCCTCTGTGCGGAGATGGGAAAAGAAAGGAAATACACTGGTCTGACAAAGTTGAAAATCATAGAGCAACTTTTGAAAATCATATCTGAAAAGAAATCAGTCTCAGCCGAGGCCACAGCGGAGCAAGAACAACAATCTTCACATAGCCCAAGATCATTGAAGAGGCAGAGAAAAGCCGAAAATCCATCTCGACTTCCGATTACATCAAGCAATGTTCCAATCAACAATGCTAGTGGTGACACTGGCACTATTGTATATTGCAAGAACTCAGCCTGCAAAGCTACCATAAGCAGAGAGGACCGATTCTGCAAGAGATGTTCATGCTGCATATGTTTTCAGTATGATGATAACAAGGATCCTAGCCTTTGGCTGATTTGCAGTTCAGAGCCTCCATCTCATGGTGATTCATGTGGCATGTCATGCCACCTTGAATGTGCTTTGAAACATGAACAGTCTGGCATTGCAATAGATGGGCGGCATAGAGGAGTTGACGGGTGCTTTTCTTGTGTATCTTGTGGAAAAGTAAATGATCTGCTTGGGTAAGATCCCTTTTCCTACATTTTGTGTCTGTCTGTATTAACATACTGCGTCCTGATGAATTGTGAATCAGCGTGAAGTTTCTTTTCTTTGATGGAGTATACCCTTTATCAACTCCTTTTCATTTGCGCATGATCACGTGATTCGTGTTCGCAATTGGTATCTCTTTGAACAAATTCTCAACTGATTGCACAAAGTTAATGACATCATGCTCCAGAGTCGACAGAGACAATGACATTGCTGTTATGTCACTCAGCAAATATTAGATGGGCTGTTTTCTAGTTGATGAGGGTGTTAAACGAGTGAGGGTATAACAGGTCAGCTTTTATGTTAAGGACATTGATATAGTAATGCTTCCTATTGAAGGCTTGAAGGCTGATAATTTCTCCAGATTATACTTGTCTATGGTTGCATCGGTTTAGTGCTGGAGTCCAAATTATGGATTTTGGAATAGCGAGTATTATTAGGAGAATTCTTGCTTGTGTTGTGGGCATGGTGGACCAAGCAGATGAGACATTAGCTACAGTCAGTCTCCAACTTAGCTGATGGACAGACAACACCATTCAAATTCATGAGATTACATGCATGTATCAATTGTCTTAGGAATTATGTTGTGAGATTGCTTCTTGAGCCTAGTCCTTTTGAACTCTTACTCAGCTGGGGGAAATCTGTTGGTAGATCTCCTTTTTGTTCCTAACTAGTTGCTCTCGCAATGGTACCACTACCCCCAGTTGCTGATCCAAGAGGCACCACATATTTCTCGTCAGATTCTCCAGGCAGTTTCCTATGATTGTATAGTACTCCTTACAAAGTTACTTTTGCTTTATGTCAAGCTTACTTTGTCGTGATCATCATTTGGATTGTCCGCAATGCATGACCCTTTTATTTCTTATTTTCAAAATTTCCGTTGGTGAATTATGTTCCATGAAACAATCAGATTTCAGAGTTAGGAGAATATGCACTGATGAGGTTTTCCCCTTTGATGTGAACTGATGCTATCGATCTGATGTGGGAAATGATGTACTTGCTGTGAATTATGTGCATGTATCAGAGAAAAAAGAATTAGCTTCTGCAATTTATTTGTCAAAGAGGAGTTACTTTTGTTTGAGGGTGGGGCTTCATAAATAGTGGTGCATTTTGAAGGAACACGAGTGACATAGTGGATCTCACTATACTTCGATGGTGCTGTGCTGTGATATTCATTTTCATGTACTCTCTCTTGAATCTGTCTCAAGTCCTTTAGCTATTCTTGAGTATTTCCTGATGCAGTCAAGAAAATGGTGACTGCCAGTTGGTGGTTTTTCAGATATCATTGCCTAATTGATTGTGAGATCATAGAGAAACTGCACCTCTACTGTGAATGTTGTAATAATGAGGTCTGAAAATATCAAATTATGGTTGGAGTGTGCGTATTCAATGAAGTTTGAGCTAATTGCGGTCGTGTTACTTCTGTAACAGATGTTGGAGAAAGCAATTGATTACTGCAAGAGATACCAGAAGAGTGGATATACTATGCTACCGTGTAGCTTTAAGCAAGAAGCTTCTTAAGGGAACAGAGAAGTATCGGAAGTGCTACGAAATTGTCGATGAGGCTGTAAAGAAGCTTGAGGCTGACGTAGGTCCTCTGACTGGTTTACCCGCAAAAATCGGTAGGGGAATTGTTAACAGGCTTTCGACAGGACCGGAGGTTCAGAAATTATGTGCTTATGCCGTGGATGCTTTGGACTCCATGCTTTCTCTCACCGACTCGCATTCATCTCCAATTCCTGCGACACAAGGTATCCTATTTTACATTCGTAGATAAGGATTGTGCTTGGAAAATCATTTCTGGATTTTTTTGTTTACATTGTGATGGCTGCGAATGATATCCTTGACGAAGGATCTTATAACCTGTCTGTCTCGTCACAAATGCTGCATCTGTTTACTTCTGCGAGTAACATTGTTTCATTGTAAGGAACTTGGATTTTCTGATATCCTTCTGTCATAGAATTGGCTAAAGTTCAAAACATATATTTTGTGTACATTGCACAGGCTTGACTTTGATAGTCCCAGACATGGTCAGATTTGAAAATATTAGCACTACATCTCTCACTGTGATGTTGTGTTGCGAAGACCATTCACCTGATCATTTTCTTCATTACACCTTGTGGCATCGGAAATCATATGATGTACAATATCCAGAAGAAGCCACATGCACCCTGGTTCCAAATATGAGGTTTATTGTCTCAGGACTAAATCCGGACACTGAGTATTCTTTCAAAGTTGCAGCATATAATGGTACAAGCCAATCCGGCACATGTGAAGTTAGGGCTTCAACAAGCGTTGCTGCTGATGAAGCCTCAGACCATTCAGTAGCAGAAAGAAGCCAAAGCCCGGCTACAAATTGTAGTAGCCTTTCCAATCCTTCGTCGGTGGAAGATGAAAGTAATAACATCAGTACGTGTGACACCAAAATCGATAGTCAATTAGTGAAGCATCTATCTTATGGCAAGGATTCTGAGGAATTAGTCCCTGATTCTGCTGTCGATGGCACTGGATTACGTCAAGAAGTTGGTCTTAATGAAGTACCCTTGTTGGAGGAGAACGATGATATGCGGATCACTGGATCGATGCCCCATATTCTGAACGAAGAAAACAAGCACGCACAAGAGGACAGAATGAACGAGGCTTTGAACATTGATAATGGATCGAATATTCATGCTAGGGCTAACATGGAATGTGTCCCTTTTGGTGTCAGCTTACAATCTGCACTCCCCATTACTCCTTGTAAGCTGGAGACTTCTAGGGACGGACCAGGAAGGATCGGGAGATTGAAACCAAGCAACAGAGATTTGGAAATTGGGAATGGGAAAGGAGATGGTCCGCAAGATGGAAGTACATCGAAAAAGCGAAGCCGTGAAAGTCGGGATGAGGAATGTGAAGCGAATGCTCATTCTGATAGGGATTTTGAGTATTATGTGAAAAAGATCAGATGGCTAGAGTGTGAGGGACATATCGAGAAGAACTTCAGACAGAAATTTCTTACTTGGTATAGCTTGAGAGCAACGCCACAGGAGGTAAGGGTTGTGAAGGTGTTTATAGATACCTTGATAGGAGATCCCAAGTCTCTCGCAGAGCAGCTCGTAGACGCGTTTTCAGACTGCATATCGAGCAAAGCGTCGTCCGTCGTGCCGTCTGGATTTTGCATGAAGCTCTGGCATTGAAGTTCCTTTTTCAAATGGGGGTTGATGCTGTTAAATTTCGGATCCACCGGATTTCCCTCACTGAAATTCTTTGAATCACGATTCTTCATATGAAAACATTGTTAAAATCATTTTATCACCAGCATTTGTTATTATGCGATGCTGTAACATCGGTAGAATGCATCTAAGTAGATTTTCTTTCGCCTTACAGAACATTGACATCAATCGTACAATGGTTCTCTTACTTATCCTCCCGTGCATCTCCTTTCTGATAATCCTTCTTCCTCCTATGGTGCCTTCCTCCTATTTTGTTTTTCCTCTCTCTCTCTCTCTCCGCTCATTCTTTTGGCAGTTGCAACTTGCGACACGCCTAACTAGACATCGACAATTGCTTTTAAAGGGTCGTGAATACTCGGGTTTTAGGGGGATGGTCTTTGGTTGTAACTTGCATCAACAAGCTGGCTTTGAAATTTGTTCGAGGTTTCCGCTGGATTGGATCAAAGTATTATGCCTCGGCTCTTTGTTCTGCGTGAGCGAATTTGTGCGGCGCTTGAGTAGAAGTAACGTTTGCAAAGGAAATGAGCTCCTGCTAAGTTTCTTGTTCTAGTCTCTCCAACCACGTTCTTGTTGATCCGTGTCGCCCGTTCTTCTAAAGTTGGAGGTAAAACTGCCGCTAAGATGCTGTGACCGTGGCGGATCGCCTTAGTTTTGGAGTTCCAATACTGAGCCAAAGTGATTCCAGATTTGATTTCCTCATTTGTTGTCAATTAGACTAGATCTTAGTTTTTAGTCGGTGAAGTGCAGCAAGTTCGCCCGGTAGATTGGTCGTCCATATCTCCATTCCTCTTCTAAGATCGTGACCAACTTATAGCTTGTGCAGTTGGAACAAGGCATCCTTATTTGATGCTGGAACAAAAGAGGCTGTTGAAGTACAGCCATAATGCACCAAAGAAAAAGTCCAAAATGCAGAGAGGGGCCTAGTGATCAACTGGCAATAAAAAACAAGCAGCAGCTCAAGTGGTGGTAACATCGAAGCCTATTGTATATGAAGAATTTCACCATCCCCTCGTACATCTCGTCCCTTTTTGCCTTCCTTTACAACTAACAAAACCACGAGCAGCTTCGCCGACTTGGTTTGTCTTTATTAAAGAAACCATGTGCAGTAGCCACAGGATTTAGCTCTTGATCACCAAGCTTTTGCAACAGCTGCTCATTTCACTGTTCTCTCTCCGATCTACGAAACTCTTCCTTTTGGGTACTCGTTGAATATGTCTGCATCGATTTTTACCGCTCCGGTCGTCGGATCAGGCTATGCTGGCTTGCAACTAAAGCAATTTAAGCTGTTCCCGGTCAAAGATTCCGCAGGATGGCGCCAGAGAACTGTCTCCAATGGTTCTAAAACTTACTGCATGAAGGTAAGGTTTGCACGGATGATCAAATGATCTAAAGCTGTTCTGGACTCGCACTGAAGTTCATGTCACTTCACCATCACTTTCCTGTTTTTTTTGCGATTCAATTGCCTTTGTTTCATTCCATAGACATGGAATCCGATCAACAACAAGAAGTTCGAGACCCTTTCCTACCTCCCTCCTCTATCGGACGATTCTGTTGCCAAGGAGATCGACTACATGCTCAAGAAAGGATGGGTCCCTTGCCTCGAATTCGATGAGGTACTTGATGTAACTAAGATCGCAAATCTCATAATCTGTGTACTTCTGTAAACAGTAATCAGATTCGTTTTAATACAGAGCAAGATAAACATATCTTGGGACTAAATATTTTCAAGAAATTTGGCCAAGATTCAAACTTTACAATTCTAATCAGCTGATGCTGATCCAATCATGCTTGTTAGAGTCATCCTATTACCTGCGTACTTCAAAAAGAGAACGATCTTTCTGGATCAAATCTGCGGATCAGAAGCTATTTGGCAAGTCAATTCTGTCAGTGATCTGTTTTCTGAATTAACAATCTTTCTTATGGAAGGTGGGGTACGTGCATAGAGAAAATAGCAGGATGCCGGGGTACTACGATGGGCGGTACTGGACGCTCTGGAAGCTGCCGATGTTCGGCTGCAACGACTCCTCCCAAGTCCTTCACGAGATCGGCGAGTGCAAGAAGGCGTACCCAAATGCCTACATTCGCTGCCTGGCATTCGACAACAAGCATCAAGGTCAGTGCATGGCCTTTATCATCCAGAGACCTGCCTCGACTTGAACCACAAGGCATCACTCACAGTATGCTTCAATCGAATAACTCTTTACAGTCTCAGACTTTGAGACAGATCACAATATCTGAAACCCATGTTTTTTTTTAACTGTTGAAATGTAGGAATGTTTGTGATGTCTGATGTTCCTCTCTGTTTGCTTGTGGACGATGTGGTGAGGGTTTTTAGAGTAATAAAGGAGGGGACTTCATTTTATTTGAATGAGTTTCGACCTCAAGTGAGACCTGCATGTCCTTTTCTTCTTTACCAGAATATTCTTCAACCTCAACAGAGACATGCATGAAAACTTTGAACATTCTGCCAGAAGAAAGCTATCATCCTCATGGACCAAAGTGAGCAAGTAGCATCTTATGCCGAGATCTGTGGAGAATAAGAGAATCATCTCCCATGAGAACAAAACAAATAGGCATTCATATGACATTGTCGTCAACTTTTCCTCCTTTGATTTCTCTTGTGCCCCTTTGTGATTATATCTAGCACGTTCACTTAGGCAGGATGGCTTAGTTAAAGTATACTAAATATACCTTGAACCGGTGTTGGTATTGTTGTAAGAGTATCCATTAATAAAAAAGAAATGATAAGGATCTTATTGAAGAGCGCCTAAAGACGTTTGTTACGTAACCGATTAAGGAAACCTAGCAATTTTCGATGCACAGTCGTAACGTGCAATCAATGTTTCGAGAGTTGGATCATCTCATAACCAGTGTGTGCTTAAGAAGTGTCTTCGAAATGCTGGTCGCCATGACCCTAATCTAAAAGATTGGGCACTTAATATTGATGACCATCAAACCCATGTGATTAGGATGATTTTTCCCTTGTTAAGGATCTCCAGTATGTGCATGAGTCTCTTCCGTTGATGAATACCAATAGCCCAACTTCGACGCTCGCCCAATCCAATCCCTAATGGATCGCCCAAAATTCCACCTTCATCAAGGAACAAATTCATAACTGACCAGAACATCTACCAATCAAAGTTACTATCCTTGTTTACAGTAAACCTCCCATTGATGCTATCTTAGTATTACCTCTCGAGGACCCGGTGGTGCCAGCTAGATCTGATCATCCGGCACGTCGCCGGGGTAGGGTGGTGAGGCCAAACATGTTGTCTAGGATCCCGTCCGTCAGGAAAAACAGGTCAGACCGACCCAAGCCGAACTTGGTTGGATCAGGTTTTCTAATTACAAATTATTACCGAAACCTGTTCAACAATGTTTTTCAATCCACTGGACCTAGGTAAGCCCATGGACCATCAGGCAATACCTAGGTCAAACAATACCCTAAACTAGACATGATCAAGGAGATAGCTCATTCTACCGTGATGAATGAAGCTCCTACTATCACTAATGGATTTCAATAATGAGAATACACTTAGCACTTGGTTATTTCTTCCTCTAAACTCCGAATGTTATGTCATAGTCATCGTATTAATCTCATGGTCGCTAAAGTATACGCATAGCCAAGTCACAACTTGAATGGCTATTACTCCTAAGCACTTTAAATAGCTAGCCCAAACAATGAGACCTATGTTCTATAATTTGGCCTTTTGACTGCCCCGGACTAAGAGTGCATTTGTTTTGCAGAAAATGAATGGTTTGGAAAATGTTTTTCTAAAAGTGATCGCTTATATCGTTTACAAAAATGAATGAATGAAAAACATTTTCATCGATCTCGAAATATTTAGATATAAATTGTTGCCGGTAATGAAAACATCGTCCATTGAGTAATTATTTCAAGAGATATAAGTGATTGTTTTTAGAAAAAAAAATTCAAATTGTTCATTTTTCACGAAACAAACGGAAGAGTATGCAACATCACGTATTAAAAGGACAATCATCTATGAAATGGAGGGTTTCTCCTTTTCCAATTATGAATTAATTAATCAATGTAAATCTTGCCAAATTCCATTGAGTAATTATTTCAAGAGATGTAAGTGATCATTTTTAGAAAAAAAAAATTCAAATTGTTCATTTTTCACTAAACAAATGAAAAGAGTACGCAACATCACGTATTAAAAGGACAATCATATATGAAATGGAGGGTTTCTCCTTTTCCAATTATGAATTAATTAATCAATGTAAATCTCACCAAATCCCACCAAGAATAAGAAATATGGTTAATACCAAGAAAAACCCAAAATTGGTACACCTATAATAAATTTACCAAAAACTAATTTTTTTTACCACAAAAAATCTAAAACTAGTACATTTGTAACAAATTTACCTCATATTAAAACACTTGTGACAAATTTAACCTCTGTTGGTTTTTGTCAAATTTTACGGTCAAATTATTGTGTTTAATGACACTTGACAATTGATAGGGTGTATCAGTTTGGGGTTTTACCCTCTGTTTGTCACAAGTGTGCTAGTGTGGAGATTTTCGTGGTATTAACCCAATTTAATGGAAACTAATGGATGATAAATTTGTCACATGTGTATTAGTTTGGGGTAAATTTGTCATAGATGTATCAATTTGGGGGTTTCCATGGTCAAAAAATTAGTTTGAGGTAAATTTGTCATAAATGTACTAGTTTGAGGTTTTTCGTGGTCAAAAAATTAATTTGAAGTATATTTGTCATAAATGTACCGATTTGAGATTTTTCATGATATTAACCCTAAAAAATAAAGAGTCGAGTACTCTTTTGGAACTTACGTACTAAGCTCTATACATTTCTCCATCTTTGTCCCCCTCAACTGCAAACTTCGTCTCACGATTCTCTTGACTTCAGTCTAATTCTAATCAACCATAAAAGAAAAAAGAAAAAGAAAAAACAGAGAGAGCTATATTAGAGAGAATATGCTGGACTCTAAGGTGGTCTGAATTCTCAACATCATCAGATCTGACTATTATAGATTAGAAGGCCCGGTAACGTTGGACCTACACTTTCTCTTGGCCCTCAACACTATTAAATTTTCTCCAACTCCTCCATTGTCAAAAAAAGCCACACACCTACTGCTTTAAATTTAATCATGATGAAAAGTCGATTCCCTTTGCCAGCGCGATTGAAATTCAACCATTGGGACAAATTCATTGAGAAGAATTCTCCTAAATATTATTGTGGGACAAACTCAAGCCATATCCTACAAACAATTGTACAATCTTTTAGAACATATAAAGTTGTTTCCAAATGAGACTCACATCTTAAGCAATATGGATTTCCTCCCAAGTTGCGACCCGTCTTCAATTCATTAGTAAGCGGCTAGTTACAAAAAAGTTCTAATATGTTGAGGTCTCTTCCACTTTGAAATTGTGGACTATATACTATCAGATTTTTTTATTGTCTACCCATTGATTACCTCACATGCTGACTTAATAGAGAAAGACCTGGTTCCAATACCCTCCCACACAAGAGTATCGTCATCATCAAAGGCTAAAAGAGATTTGACAATTCTAATGCAAAAGATTATATCTTCTGTATGCTGCAACCATAGCATTGGAAAAAGGAAAAAACATAGCATATACCGCTTTTATAAAGGAAATTTAACATAGACAACATTATCCATGTTGAATTTGAGGAATATAACTACCCACTCTCTCAAATCTATGATGTCTAAGGCCGCTCTATATAGCAATTTTTTTTTTTACACGAGTGGTGTATGCTACTATTGTTCTTAAAAAAATTTATCACTATATGATAGCGGATTTGAATACTGCAAAATAAACAATAATGAGAAGAAACTTTGATCTTAACATCACTTGAATATAATTAATCACTAAACACACCGATAGGATTTGACTTTTCTTAGTTTAGTACGAATAAATTCTGTCTTTATCTTATTATCAAAATTTGAACTATTTTGTCAATAACCCTTAGGCGGTTTCTTCGCTGATCAAATAAAATACAGCCGGCAAGTTCATAGGTTTAACTTTACTCGAGATCACATGTGAGTGCTCTGGAGCCTTGTTCTCATCGGGTATTCTTAGGGTTTAGCACGACAAAATTTTTGGAATAGAATTTTTGTTCCATAAATAAATTTGGAACAAGTTTGGAATAACCCCAATTTTATTTTTCTATTTTTGGTACAAATTTATATTTTAGAAATAGGTTTGGAACAAAAGTTAGAAATTAAAATTTTCTACTTCTCTATTTTTGGAATAGAAATCACAAGTTAAAAACTCTCTCTCTCTCTCTCTCCTCGCCTCCCTCCCTTCGCTGCCCACCTGCCGCCGTCGCCGCCTGCCACCAATGTCGTCAGGGAAATAGAAATTTTATGCTGTTATAAAAAAAAAATTGTTTCGAAAACAAAAATTTTGTATCATTATTGAACGTGTTTCTCTACTCAGAAATTGATTTATCGAACCGAAATTTTATCATTTGCACCCTTAACTAATGCCCTTTGTGTTCATGGAACCTGGTGTCTCTATGGCCCCTTCAATAACGATATGAATTGAGCTTGATGCATGAATATAAATGTAATAGGCCTCGATTCTAATCGTCGCCCTAAAAAACACGAGACAATATGTTATCCATCGAACATATTAACATATTAGTGAAGCAGAGAAGCAAATCAATCACTTTTCAATAAAGTTATGATGCGTAGATAATGAAATTTGCGTTTAGATCACGAAATCTTAAACACGATACTATTTTCGATGAGAATTCTTTATTTGACTTCAATCAACCACTCTAAAGCTTTCTTACCTATTCATCTGCCTCGCATGCGTACAACATTCTGAATCACCAGCTTCCAAAACTGTGAAATAACAACACTTGGGACCACTGAAAACCCAAAAAGAAACACACACTCTCTCTCTCTCAAATGCATGGGAGAGGCAAATTGTTGCAGAGCAATATATAAGAGGGATTTAATTTAAAGCAAAGGTGAATGGTCTTTAAATCTTTAATAGGGCGGTTCAAAAAGATTCGAGTGACTGCCCGAGACCCTCGTTCTTGAGTCGTCTCCATCTTTCGTGTCTTTACACACCAACACTTCGTTTTTCGCCCCCCTCTGCTGAGGTGCTGATATCAATGAAGCTCGTGAAAACAGTGAAGTGTCGCTTTTCTCTCTCTTTATATTAAAGACCTGTCTCTCTTTCTCTCTCTATATGCCAGAGAGGGAGAGAGAAAGCAGCAGACATTCTGGTTAGGGATAGGAAGGGGAGGAGAAGACATTCTTGATTTTCTTGGTTGGCGAGAAAAGGGCTTCTCTCTGTCTGTGGAGGTGCTTCAGTTGACTGAGCTTGATAAGCTGTGAATGTAGTGGTTGCATGGTTAGGAATCAATGGATCGTGTCTGACTAAAGTTTTACAATATCCACCTACCTCTCTAAGGTCGTAACATTACATCATATGAACAATGTCCAAGTTCGTGAGGATTGCCACAATCTAGATCATGTGTCACAGTCCCGAGATTTCTTATGAGCAAAGGATCGTGCATAATGCAAGAAGACCGGGCCAAAGTGCTAGAGCCCTCTAGAATGATCTTAGGGACAGGCGATGCGGTAAATGTACCCCATTTTAAAGAGTTCATTTACATTTGATTGGCCAATAGGGATGAGCAATCCGATTGGTAGTAGGTGCAATCTTCACCATTAGATTTAAGAGTTTCCTATGGTTATAATGAGAGTTCCTCCACCCTCCTTACTTGTACTCACCCAACATATGAGCAATACAAACATTCTCTCCCAAAAGCTTCTCTCTCTCTCTCTCTCTCTACGATCCGAATGGGTTAGTGTATGAGTGAGCGACTGATCCTCGAGAAAAGCTTAGCTTAGGCGACCCCAATCCAAAGAGCCTAAGTCGCTGTACATGTCTCGTCCTTGTTAGTTGACCCATGACACATGACTCTTGGAGTAGTCTTGTGAGTATGGTATTGGGTTTTCAACATGCATATCTTTTGGACAAGAATAAATTCTGCCTTAGCAAATAGAAGGGGAAAAGAAAAGCAAAAGTTTATTGCTTTGCTATGGCCGGTGCTACCATTGAGTGGGATCTGGTAGTAAGGTTCTGACTTTTAGCTATTCTTTTTCTTTTATTTTGACTTAGTTTATGCATTAAGCAAGTTTTATCTCGTGGTAGTTAACTGACCAGTGTTCCAAGACAAAAAGGCCACGCTTCAAAGGATCAGCTGCTTCTCCCCTCTTTTTCTTTGCTTTGTTGGAAGCAATCATCTATCTATATCTATAGAGATTTATCTTATACTACTAAATCAATCACCTATCTAAAAAAAGAGTAAGATTGATACTTTACCTTATAAAAGCACGGTCAATTTCGTCCATCACGTCGATGGTCAGCTTATATGGGTCAATATCATGATCTTTTAAAGTGATCGACTAATATTACTACAGTAGCAATTTTGATTAATTATCTTCAATTGGTGAGTTTTGAAGCAGAATCATGTTCAGACTGTAATTAATTATGTGACTGTGACTAAAATTTTCCTTCAAACTTCCAAGACGTGGCTATATTTGTTGAATCGATATATCTGTATCTTGTTGAGTGATCTACCTAAGTGGGATGCTGCAATTACGAGTCTATGAAGCAATGGAGAGAGGGAGAGAAGGAGAAAGAAAAAGAGTAAGGGAATTCGTATGATTGAGAGGTCTCCACTTGTCCACGAGATGTGGTGACTGTTTCAAGTAGGTTAGCCAACAATATCCTTGAGTCTAGATGAAGCGCTCCGACATTGAATACTTAAAAGTTAGAGAGATCTTTGCACGATTTTGCACTTGCTAAACAGGTGAACCATTTGACCAAAAAAAAAAACAAGTGAACCCTATTTGACAAAAGGGTTTCAGTATTCAAGATGATAATTACATGCTTTAAAAGGAAAGTTACCGATTATACGCACATATTTTAATATTGTGATTGAGTATCGTGATCACCACTTCCTATTGTATCCAAAATTATATCGTTAAAGAAATTGATCAACAGACATATACTAAGAGATCTTAACATGAATATGTCTTTATTTAAAGAAATTGATGATATTCAATTGAAACTTGTCCCATTAGGCCATAAGTAAGTTTTAGTAGGATATCTTATTGGATATACCATTTTCCAAAGAAAATTCATTATATATTGAACGACGAAATCATTTAACCTATCCCAATTATGTGAACCCGAAAAAAAGTTTGGATATATCTCAGTGGACTAGCATGAGAGTTGACCCCTTATCCGAAGTAGCACACCAACTAAACATTTACTCATGCTTTTGTTTTCGCCATGCATGTTGCCAAAATTTTCTGGGAAAAGATATATAAAAGCTCTAACATTCTCTTAAAGAAAACTACTCCATGGAGCTGACCTTATAAACTCTAACTTCAATGTCGACCTGCTGCATTCTGTTGTATGGTTTTATCTAATTCCTATGGGATACATTGCTAAAGAAACGAGAATATAACGATAAAATCAATACATAGGTTTTTATGTACTTGAAACGACCTTCGTCCGTGGTATAGAGATCAGCAAATATACTGAAAGAAACAAATTTGGAGAAACATTAGTAAGAATTTATTAGTTTACCAATAACTTTTGTATTCGCAATGTTTATCCTGATTAGGAGCTGATTTATTAGTGATAAGAACACCAATTTCAGCTAAAAGGTTCCCGACGTACGCAATGATTTTTCTTAACATTTTTTTTTCGCATTGTACTGTTTCTCAAGCCAATTAACTCCTTCAATGGAGTTTGACTATCTAATTAGGCATTCTTGTAGGTAGAGTTTGTTAATTAACTCTTTGACTTAACTTCGGGTTACTGTATCTTGAGCCAATTAACTCCTGAAATGGAGTTTTGAGTAATTAATCAGGCATAATTGTAGGTGGAGTTTGTTAATAAACTCTTTGACTTATAACACAAACTTGATACACAAAACCCTAATTTCTCCGCTCTCTCATTACAGTTCCTCACTCAGCTCTAGCTCTTTGTACCTACCCTATTTGCAGAACGGATGGTACAACACACCCTTCAATCAACGAGTTTCAAATCTCGTTTATCCAAATTCAATTTGCGGAAAGAGAATCTCAATGGAATTGATACCTAATTTTTCTTTCAATCATCTAACTTTGACATTTGCTTAGGCATGGCGATTAAGACTAGACCTATGCACATTGGTCATCTGATTTAAGTACAATATAGAATATATTGGTATGGAGAGTTGTTAATCGGTGAGACTAAACTAATAGAATCGTTTCCTTTTGAAACAAGCAAGGTCTCTTGATTTGGCGTCATGTTCACGCGTGCTGTAAAAACCTCTTGTTGAGCTTATAAAGCTACACCACTGGAGTTCCCTCAATGTTGCCCACCCTAACATTGAGGGAAGTTATATAACTTGGTCGCTTTGGTGAAGTGTGATTTAAGCTGACTTTGGACAGTCTACAATTGGGAGTACAAGAGTAGAGCTAGAGTATCTCCAACATTAAAATGAGCTAAGCAATCGAAAGAGCAAGACCAGTTTTTAATGCAGTTTAGAGTTTGAATTTGCCAAAAGCACAAAGCTGACTTTGAATATGCCAAATTCATGTGGCTATATAGTGTCAAGAGTCGCCTATATAATTAGAGTACTACTGGACAAGGAAGCTCTCCCAAGTTACATGTCCCTTTCATATATGTCACATGGATAATTCGAAATATACGTGTTGATTTCTTGATTTGAGTTTCTGATTGATTTGGACCTTGATTATCTTGAAATGAGACGACGAGATTGCCCAACTTGAAGACGCAACGACATTTTATCTATTGCCGAGGGGATTTGCATTTGAATTTTGAGCAGTAGAATGCGTGATTTAATTTTCTTCGAAACTGCCTTACATCATAGGAAATCTCTTCCTTCACCGTGGACGATTGATGAATCACACAAAGTAGTGCAACATTAATTGTAGCTTCGTTATCTGTGTGTTGCCGATTGGTCTATTGATTGTTTACTTATGATCATGAGCTTTCGCGCTTGTGCCACCAATACAACATACCACATATTCCATGTACTTCAAAACTGTTAAGGTCTAACACATGTAAGTTGGAACTTTTATTAAATTCAAGTAAGTCCATTGAGCCGCTTTCTTTGAGTTAAAATACTGAAAATTAGACCGAATCAGAATGACAATAATTGTCTCTTCTCGTGATATGAATATTGGAGAAATCAAGACGTTTCTCATGAAATATGGTTAATAAGTATTTCAGAAACACTTGGTAACATGATGATCTTGTCCGAAAAGAGATAAAGAGAGAGTTTTCGAGAGAGAGAGAGAGAGCATAATGAAATAGCTGTAGCAAAACCATTGAGCCAGGGGCCCCTCTATGATATAGGACTTTCGCACAAAGTACCGAAGGAAGCACATGTTGCCAGACCATGCAGTTGCATCACCTAATCGAAGGAGCCAAACCAAACCGTTATATTCCATCACTGTAGACAAAATTATTTTGACCCCACCATACTCACCCTCAAATTTGTGTTGTCCCTCTCTAGCTACTATATTCTAGGGCTACGATTGGTCGTTCGAATTTTTAGTGAGGAAAGAAGATCGGATAAAATTGGATATGAAATCTATGGATTTTGTTTGGTGAATCGCAGTAATAAAGCTATATATTTTCACATCTTATCACGTTCATTATTTTCTATAAACTGCATATCAGTGTAAATGAACTTAAAAATTGCAACAAACGGATATAATAAGAATATCTCATGACACTCTTACTTACTTCCTTTTTATTTGCTTATTTTTTTTATTATTATTTCCCTCTCTTTTTATTACTTTTTCCCTTTCCATCATTCTCTACTAAAATTTTATTAAATAGTAAACTATACTAATATACATAAAATATGTAATAAATATAAATACTAAACATATATATATGGAATTTATATCATACGATAGAAAGAAATTTGAATCTATAAATAAAAATAGGTATAAATTAAGATTTAAATAATATTTATACTCTTATATTAATTTTATTTTATTGACTTAACAAGTTTGTTATTCAAGAAAAATAACTTTTATATTATGGACATTCGAATTCCTATCTAGCTTTATCCCACCTCCCTTATGTGATAATTTTATTTGAGCTATATCCCTATTATATTTGACTTTATCATGTCTTGAGTAGGCACCTAACACCGGATATGATAAATTTTATCTAATCTAGAATTTTATCTTGACTACCAAATGTAGTAGTAATTAGTATTAGGAAAAAAGCCACAAAAAATTCCAAACTTTACTCAATATGACACATTTATTCTAAACTATTTTTTGTGGCATTAAAAACTCTAAACTTATACTCGTATGACACATTTATCCCAAACTTTTTTTGTGACATTAAAAATCCAAATTTTTTTTTATGACACCAATTTTTTAGAGTAAATGTGTCGCATTGATACAAGTTTGAGATTTTTGGTATCACAAGAAGAAGTTTGGGGCAAATGTAACACAGAAATACAAATTTGAGGGTTTTTGGAATCATAAAAGTTTAGGGTAAATATGTCACAATGAGCATAATTTAGAATTTTTTTGCTGATTTTACCCTTAATATTAATATTCGCTTCCACAACATCCTCTCTTTCTCATTTCACAACATAAAAGCAATGGCAAAATTTGATCGATTTTTTTTTTTCTTTTCTTTTGCAGTCTTCTTTTTGAGTCAAATATATGGCATGCATGTGTAGGTATAGTGCCTGGAGTGACGTCGGATGTCGTGCCCTTTCTGTATTATCAGCAAGAGGTTGCATTAATCTCTCCCCCACATAAGGCAGAAGTCCCATGCGCATACAACCACCCTTGAAGTTCTAACAACTAAAAAAAAGATTAAGACAGTAAAATAAGTTTAGAAGAAAATATCCCTCTAAGCCCTCTCTCTCTCTCTCTGCTCTCTTATATCAATGTGTACGTTCCCTTCTCTCTTTGAAGAAAGAGAAGAAACAGAGCGCAGATGAAGCAGTGAGTTTCGGCTTTGTCAAGTGTGACGAGTGGGAGACAATGAGATATATCAGAACAAACAGCTTGAAGCGGCTCTTCTCTGTGAAAAGGCGCGGTTTTGATGGAGATGTTCCGAGCCCAAGTAGCGTCAGCGAGCAAGACAACAAAAGCACCTCCAGGATTGCTCCGGAAACAGAGCCTTTTCAGAGACCCACTTGGAAATGCTTCTCTATTGAAGAGATTTTTCAAGCCACTCAGGGTTTCAGCTCAGGTTGGTCTCTTTTCCTGCAACATTTTTCACTCTTTCCTCGACCCTTTGGGTTCTGCCTCTTTTCCTTCGCCAGTGGGGCTTAAAGTTTGCATCTTTTTGTGAGAATATCAGAGAATCTAGTTGGGAAAGGAGGGTATGCAGAGGTTTACAGAGGAATGCTGGAAGATGGGGAAGAAATAGCAGTGAAGAGGCTGAACAGAGGCTCTTGCGAAGAGAGAAAAGTGAAAGAGTTCTTGACGGAGATTGGCACGATTGGCCATGTTTGTCACCCAAATGTGTTGTCGCTGTTGGGTTGTTGCATTGACAATGGTCTCTACCTCATTTTCCAGTTCTCTTCAAGAGGCTCTGTTGCCTCTCTTCTTCACGGTAGGCTTCGCCTTGCTCATTTTCTTTTTCTTTGGAAGTCCTAAATATCTCATTCTGTTCAGTACTTTCTGTTTCTGTGCATAATTCTTCGCAGATGAGAATTTGCCCACAATTGAGTGGAAAACCAGATACAAAATTGCTCTCGGCACGGCCAAGGGCCTCTATTATTTGCACAGAGATTGTCAGAGAAGGATAATTCACCGAGACATCAAGTCTTCAAACATTCTATTAACTGCAGATTTTGAGCCGCTGGTACTCTTACACCATCTCTTGGTAGCTTTAGGATGATAGCAACAAATCTGGAAAAAGAAAGTGTGGTTTGCTTTCTAATAAGGTCTCTTGTTCTCAATGTTATAGATTTCTGATTTTGGGCTTGCAAAATGGCTACCATCTCAGTGGTCTCATCATTCAATTGCTCCTATTGAAGGCACATTTGGGTAATTTCACATACTTTGACAAACTCTTTCCCTTTCAAATTAAGCTGTAATGGACCAGAGTTAAGCGTGATCGACGCGCTGAAAAGTCTTAACCTTTTGTGCAGACACTTAGCACCAGAGTACTTCACGCATGGAATAGTGGATGAGAAGACAGATGTGTTTGCTTTTGGAGTTTTTCTACTGGAACTTATTTCTGGCAGGAAACCTGTTGATGGGTCTCACCAAAGCTTACATAGCTGGGTAATAACAGCAACAGCAACCACCTCACTTAGAAAATAGAAATAAAATATGCCTTCAGACTCAATTCTAGATGAAGTTTGCCGTCCCATTGAGGGAATTCATTACAATTTGTTCAAGTTTTCGGTTACTTGTGATCTGTTTAAAGATTAAACAATATAACCATATTCATTTCTTTTCAATTGAAATTTTGTACAGGCCAAGCCAATACTGAATCAAGGGGAGATTGAGAAGCTGGCGGATTCAAGGCTTGGAGGGGCCTATGATGTTTCACAGATGAAAAGACTTGCATTTGCAGCATTGTTGTGCATCCGGTCTTCGTCCGTGTGGCGCCCTACCATGAACGAGGTAGCTGAATCTCTTGGTTTTGCTTCTGTTTGATAATCAAATACTTAATGCTGTGATGATCTCATACCATACAAATGATATTATAATTATAGTCTCACTTGTCCAAGATAATAAAGCAATTTGATGTCATGGTAGAGTTAGACTTGATCACTTCCTTATAATTTGTTAATCAAGGATGTCACTGTGTTGCGGTGGAACTGCCAAATAATTATAACTAGTAGTCTCTTAAGAAAGTGTCATTTTGCCAAATGAGGAAGTTATTCTTGTGCTTAAAGCTGATAAAGCTTAGGCAATATACATGTTATCATGAACCTTATATGACTTTTACACATTGTCACCAAAATCTTGGTCATTAACTTAAGTTCTTGATAGGGAACAGTTACATCATACTAATACACAATGAATCTGGTGGTGGCCATGATTTGGTTGACTGTGGGATTGATTGGAGAGCGTTCATCTTACATATGTTTCTAGCGATTAAAATGTTTTTGATTTGTTTAAAACTATTGGCCTTGATAGGACTTCGCATCTCCCTCTTTCACCGGTCAAAACTACTAAATCCCCTTATTTGTTTGTCATTGCGGTGTGATAGGTTTGAATCCAAGCCTTCTTCACGCAATTCCACCTTAGGCAGCAGATGTTCTATCCTACCTAACCTAAATCTTTATGCTAGAAACAAATATATGAACTCCCATGTGACAATGCTATTGACATATGATTAATAAAACGAAAGAGAAATCAGGCCCGCTTCTTGATGTCCTGACTATTTAAATCGGCATTTCGTCATATACATGGCTGTTCTCTGGTTTCAAGCTAATCAGTAATGGAATCCAATTCGCCTGGATAATCTTCTTTTCGGACAACACTGGTTTTATATTAGTTTTTTATGTGCATTGGTGGTTCAAATATCTAATCCATCAAATTGCACACTGACCCCACTTGCACAACAGTTTCCACAAACAACCAATCACGAAAAACGAAAGTGCAACTATTTAGATTTCAGCCTCCGTCGGTGAAATTCACCATTGAACTTCCATCTTAATCAAGATGAAATTCATGTGTCTTTGTTGGCGAATTTTTGGCAGGTTTTAGAGGTAATGGTTGAAGAGAAGCTCAACGAAGAGAGGTGGAACATGCCGAAGGAAGAAGAAGAAGATCAAGAGGAGTTCTGGGGTTTTGAGGACTTGGAATGTGAGCATGAATATGAATCCAGTTCCTTATCTGGTTCTCCTCTGGACTCCATGTCAACTGGAAGTTCTTAGAATTTATAGGTTTCTTAATTAGGTACTTGAAAAGATGAGAATATAACTGGAATTTCCTGCTTTGGTGTACATATTATGAATTTGCGCAAAAAAAAAAAAAAAAGGACGTGGAGAAAGGCATGGAGAGAGGCATTGTCAGAGCAACCCCACTCCTTTTCTCAGCTGTCCCTATGTGACAAAAGTTTTGTGGATATGCAATTCCATGGGCATACAGTGAATGCTCTGATCAAACTCATTGCTCCTCCTAAACATCTTTGTTTGATCCATTCTCATTTCTGGACAGTTTCACAAGTCAAAACTTACCCTACATCAAAAAGTTGCTGAATCACTCTGTTCATAAGATGACAATATTGAAATACTGCACATTCCATTCAGCTGGCGAAAAGAAGCAATGGTCTCTTTATCCTGTTGCAGAGAAATTCAAATTATTTGATTTCAAAGCAAGTACCCTTTTGTTTGTTTTTCCCATTTTTGAAAAGTGAGAATCTTCTTGGGTCCAACAAAGGGAAAAAAAAACAGTGGAGAAGAAACGAAAGAGAAACTAAGATCGGCGGGGGAAGGAATTCATGATTGAGCTCCTGCAGCAGGCATTCTTTTGTTCACCATGGCAGAGGGATGTGCCGCATTAGAAAGAGAACAATCTGTCCATCAATCATGGCGGTGGTTGGAACGCCACCTTCAATTCATTTCAGGCACGCCCTGTAGCTGGATTACTGTTTCCTTTAAAGGTGAAACCGACAGGAGTAAACATCCCCTCTAGGCTTCACTGTTTCGAGTGGCTAATTAAAGCATTGGCACCACACGGTTGTACTTGTATCTCAACCCCAGAGCATCGTCGGCCGTCCATAGTTTTAGGTGTATCCTATTAATTATCTAGTACAAGTTTCATTTGGCATCCTGCGCTAGTTTAATTACTCGTTCTTATTAAATCCTTAACCGATTCGAGCTTAATTATGTATTAAATCTAGCGGGAATTATGTATGTCGAGACTCTGGTAATGTGTCCGGACATGGCAAATGGAAGAAAACAAACATCAAAAGACATATGGGTCTTGTTAACAAGCGTCCGAAAGCACTTATCAAACATAAGTGATGAGAAAATATTCAATTTTCAAAACATTGCTTGTCATATTGCAAAGGTATTCAGTGCAGCGAAAATCGCACCATTTCCTTACTTAAGTACTCGTCAATTTCCCCGGGACACTTTTTGACCAAAAGAAAAAGAAAAAGCTAGACACAAAAATAATATAGAAACACACAAACATACACACTCAGTGTCCGATAGTGAAGAAATGTGACCAAGGATGATTTTTCGTTTTGTGAAAAGATTATTCTGTCAATTTTCGCTTCCTTTTCTTCTCCGACATTTTTTTTTTTTTTTTTGTGGGTGAAGGATACGAACATACATTATTGCTGCCCAAAGTCATTGAAAGACAAACAACAAAGGATTGGGAAACATAGCATTATCAGCCACCAAAATTGGACGATGAGACATGTCGAAGAGGACACAATTGTCGACATGAAATGAAACTCGACCAATGTCTCATCTCTGTTGTTCCGCAGAGTCCCATCAAAAGGACCTCATTATATAGCTGTCCTTACTTGGGTGATGCGTGAAATAATTGGGGTTGCCTACGTTATTCTCGTGCCATCCTATCAATCTTTGGAATCACTGAATAAAACTTGTTTCACCAAAAAAAGAGAAGAAAATGCGACAGAAGAATTAAACTTTTATTAATACCAGTGCAGAGATTTGGTCACATTGGCCCACCCCAGAACACTAAGCATAACCCAGAATATAATTTTATTTTTCCTCTCGTAAATTCAAAAGCCAATGTGCTGTATTATTGTGTCCTATTATATTGGATTATTATTTATCCATGTTAAGAAACTCCAAGTAGGAATTTGATAAATAGTTGGGCTTCTTTGGATACCCTAGCTGGCAACTTCTCCCAATGAGAGGGCTGTCTCATCCTACGAGAACATATTTTTTTTGAAGTTTTCAGCTGAAGCATAAATAGAAGTTATTTTGTATAGCTGGAAAAGAAAACATAATTCATCTTAATATATAAATTTATTGGTGAGCAAGAACAACAAGGCGGATATTGCACTTCCAACTTTTTATTGTATTGGAAGCCCAAAAAAAAAATCAAATTCTCTCTATATTATCAATATCTTGCTTCTATTTGTCATCCTTTGAAATATGTAGGAGCAATGAGGTCTATCTCGTGAATGAATTTTGTCATCATTGCGCTGAAAATTAGGCGATTAATTGTGTGTGTATCAATTACACTCAAACTGCTCATATAATCATTGGACATTATATTCCAATAATGCAATGCCAACCAATTGCTTCTCAATGGTTTTGTAGCAAGACTTAGGATGGCATCTTGCCTATTAATGACAAATATACAAAGGGCCCCTTCTCTGATTTTGTGGCTGGCATTTCACCGTTACACTTCATCCTTCAATCCACAGTCTTGCTAGTCTCTCTCATAAATAGATGTACACACACGTAGTACTACTTGTAATTGGAAATCTTATGTGGTATATTCAAACGTAGGACAAACCCCACAAATTGAGAGTCTATTTGAACAGACCTAAACACATGCTAATTACTAAATATTAAGTAACCATCTATTTTATACTCATATTGAACATAAAGTACCTCTCCTTAAGGTCTCGTCTTCAAGTCATGTCGGGAGCACACCAAAAACATTTTTGTACAGAAAACATTCCGTCAATCAATGTATGAGCAACAAGGTATATAAGTCTTTTTACATTGCTATTCAAGTGCAACTATAGTATGGTATGTGTCGTTTACATCACCTGTGGAGGGAAGTCATATAAAATTACAAATGATGCCGCCCTTATGATTATTGGGCAATGATGAATTCCACATAGTCATAAGAGAATTGCATATGATTATATATCTGCTAGGACAAGTTTCTCCAGGTATGGTTTGTTTGTAATTGAAGACCTGAGCATGAGCAGGTGGCAATTGATGAACAAGAATGGACTTGCCACATGTACTATGAATGATGGGGTCGGCACCCATAAAACACGTGGTGGATATATCCTATCAATATTAATTGCTTTAGATCCACACACATAGCGTTAGCTGTTTTCTGGCCAGGAGATATATAATGGGTTAGTTGAACGCTTAAACCCTACTGCAAGACAGTTTAACTGTTCTCTTTTCTCAGCGGAGAGGAAGAGAAGCTGCACGTGGTGCTTTTTGGTTTTGAGTAATGCTTTCGAGTTATATTACAAAGCATGGGTCGAAAGTTGTTTAACTTGAAATGACTTCGAGGATAGTTAGTGCAACGACAAAGAGAAGCGTGGCGGATTTGGAGAATCCCAGTAGGTATCATAGTTAAAACCCTAAAAAGGGAAAGAGAAACAAGAAATATTTTAGGGTTTTGGTGAGGTGATGCATGCCATCACGATGCTTCGCAGGAACGGATATTCTCAAAATCAACCAAACGTTGCATCATCGGTTCTGATCAAACCCAAACAGAAGGTTGTGGAGAGGAAGGCCGAGGTTTTTAAAAGAAATCAAATGGAGGTACAGCATGTGGCTGGTTACCAAACTTTATGTCTTGTTTCTGGTCAACTTTGTGTATACAATAGATAGTGGAATATATACAAAATGGAGAGAATTTAATTCTTATCGAAGGAAACCTTGAGATTTTCTTGCATTAGCTCTCTTGAAGAAGTAATCAATCAAATGGTGATAGAAAAATTCAAAAAAATAAAAGGATGACTTGACAAGCTTCTCGGACTACTCACTGAGGAAAGCGTGGATGATGGTTTAGATCATTTTCCACATGGTTACTTCAAAAACTGAGACGTAAGAAGATATCCTAATCTTTGGTCATAATACAATTGGACCGTGGAGTATGTCCTGAGTTTATAGAGCCCGTTTCTGTGTCACATTGGTTGCGACTCGTTTCGAATAATCTGAACTTATTGTTAGAAGATCGACATGAGTCAAACATGGAGGAGGAGAGTTCTAGTTTAGAATGCTTGGGACCACGGGGAATTTGATTCGACCCATTTTCATACACTCGGGGAGTCATTCGATCTTATCGTCCGAATCATTATTTTCTTTATTATTTCTAATTTATGAACGATTTTAAGAAACTCTTTTTTAAGTTTCTTTCCCATACCATGTCAAGAGAGAACTATCTTGGAAGGGGGCAACGGAATGCTAGAGTTGAAAGCCCTAAGAGTAAGTAATCTCTAATTGTATTTCACGAATTTTCGCATTCTGATCTTTAAGCGATTGTCACATTGATTGAATCATGTGAATTTAATATTCTCTACTTTAGTCGTTTCTTCTTGTTATTTCATGACATTAGGCGAGTCAAAATCGTTACATCATGTCAGTCATGTTCTAATGCCTTTTCTTTCCCTAAATTCCTTCCGTATCAGCTTGTTTAAAGACGCTCAAGATACCCTCTTCAGTAGGAGCTGAAGTAAAATGCCATCGCAGACAAAATTCTGTCTTGTACCTGTTTTCTGTCTACACAATATGCTAATTTCTTTTCTTTGCTCACTCATTCAATCAATGTCTTTTAGGGTTTTAGGTTTCCAACTTGAGCAAATCTAAAGGTTGATATACATGGCTAGAATGCTTGTCCATCCTTCGTTAAAAACACCAGCTTTGTCGACGATTTTTTTGGCACTTGCTTAGACATTGGATTTAGAACCTATCAAGACGACCAAAAGAAAGAACATAAGCATATTGATAAGAACCTTGTCATTAGTCCATATGTTATTTGCGCATTATGTTTTAGACTTTGTAATTAGCACATTAGGTCACTGGTGAATTTCGCTCTGGCTCTCTCTATGGTAAACTTTTCTTTATCTCTAGACATCGTTTGATTCACTAGCATTCTTTTTCTCCTTTGTCTTCGACAATGTCGCGTATTTACGACAAATGACCTCCATGAGGGATCTTTTCTGTTCATCTTTCTAACTTTGATCTTAGAAGCATCTTCAGCTTTCTCGTCCTCCTTCTATTGCAATTTTTACAGTAGAATTATAATTAGGATTAGCAGATTACGCTATTCATCCTGCAATTTGCAGGTGACTTTGAATGACAACTCCCTTTATGTATTTTTTTATATATATATATATCGCATGGAGTGAAGAACATATGAAAAACCGGACGGTCTCACAAATTATTCGCCCCCAAAAACTACTGAGAGTATGCCTGCATTAGTGTCTAGGACAAAAATCATGGTGAGGAAGGTTGTTGCAGCTTCCAACAGTCGATGTTCATAGAGGGTAGTAAGCAAGCCAGCGATCTATCATTTCGTAGCATTCCTTAGGCTTGTACTCAGGAGCAACATGGCCGGCACCCTGAACGTGGCAAAGAAGGTATATATGACTAATAAGCACATGAATTGCATAAGTTTCTCGTGATGCAGCACTACAAAACATGAGCTGTGTTCATGTTACTCACCTTTATGGTGGCATAATCTAGAGTATAATCATCATTGATGAACTCCTGTGTATACCTGCACGAAGCATTATGGAGGTTTCATCTACCGGAAAAATTCATTATTTCACATCAAATTTTGAAACAGAGGAAGCAGCAAAAATGCGAGAAAAGAAGATTCTAAGTTTGGTGATTATTCGACCTACCCTGAAATTTGCCCATCGACGTACCACGGCCTCCAAACGTCGTACAAAGTCAGATTGAGAGAAGAGATCCAGTTTTGCGTACCAATGTGCGTAACGGACATGTCATGGTCACCACTGGAGAAAAAGAGAAGATCCGTAAGGCATAAAGATGTTGGAAATGTTCGGGGTTTTGTAGTGCATACAGAAAATCGCTGATTAGAATTATTTATCCTTGTTACAAGATAAAGTTTCTAATCCATATAATCCACAAGCTACTTCAATCACAGCTAAAGCTGGCTTAATCCCACCCATCCAGATGAAGATTTGTCCATATTTACTTTGACTAGGTGCTAGTTGTTATAGGAAATTCCAAGTAATTTTCATGAAAGAAATGGTCTCTCTATCTGAATAATGTGAAATATGCAACAGGAATGTAATTAAACAAATCTATATAGGAAGACCATGAACAAATTTAGTCTTACCTATATATAAGAGCTCTGAGGTTTGTAGTACTCAGATTTTTATGGTACCCTACAGTGCTAGTGACAGTCTTTGTATATGCTAAACTGCTATTGCACCGGTTCCAGACACCTTTGGTCCCCTGTTAAGCATCAAGAAAATCTTCACACAAAAGATCAATGCGTAAAAGAATTCAGTCAACATATTTGCAGCAATTGCATACCTCTCGAACACCAAGAGCAGCTCGGACAGTCTTGTCATTAGCCCATATGGCAGAGAGAACATAATTATAATCCTAGAAAACCATATCCAGGTGAATTTTCTAACGTTAGGTTATTCAAGGTAGTTGCATATAACGTTTGTGCAAGCATGCATGGTGGGCATATACAGATATGAGTAACTTACCCTACACCAATGTGCAGGCTTGGCTCCTGTAGCTAGGAAGTTTTCGTAATTTTCTTCAAACACTACTCTTTTTCCTCTGATTGATGTAGCTGGTCTTGAATATGCAACTTGGCAGACGGGTTCCAGAACATGCATTAGATTTATCTCTTCCACCATCTACAAAGAGAGTCGAATCTTAATGGCCAACGAACAGAAAGAGCAAAACAGTGTCTAATGGAAATTATTAGGAGCTATCCTGCTAACCACATCAATGGCGCCAATGTCTGTGTCGCAGTCTGCGTTGCTTGTATTTACGTTCACAAAATCGCCATTACAAGCTTCCAGAGCTTCCTATTTAACAGAAGGTACAGTAGGTTCAGCATAACCACGACTCATCACAATATTCATTTGGGTCCACAATTTACACAAACATGCACATAAGATTCTTGTGTCCAATGCTAGTTGTATACAAACACTAGACATCTGAGTCGAAGCAAAAAGTAGGGGCAGTACATTGTTTAATCAAGCACTGTCTGGCCATTACTCCAACTGGCGAGATCTACCTTCATCTAAGAAAAAGAAACCTACATTTCCAATGAGGAAGAATATGAGAGGCGTACCTCGTATAATTCACTTGATATGAGGGTAAGTCGGTGGGCAAACGCGACTCTTGAATTGTCATCGACGTAGTCATCCGTTTTTGGATTTCCAAGCACATACCCCTGTTAAGACATCCACACATTGTTGTTTCTCAGTGCTTGTCCATTAAAAACTAGAGCTGAGTTAGTGAAATTAGAGAGTTACTTTAAGATTCATGTATGGCTGAACGCCGTCAGCAATACCTGCAGTTGCACCACAATTAAATTAGCCAAAGTCGAACGGTTATAACAGCTCAATTCTTTGAAGTCAAAGATATTTGACCATTTTCAGCCAAAAGAAAACTCACCGTCATATATTTTTTTAACAATCATTGGAAGTGGTATGCCAGAGTAAGAATCCCCACCAATGTACACTAGATTATTCAAGAACTGAGGGTGTTTTATCAACCACTGCATAGCAACACGAATAGCAAACACACTTCAGTAATCATCACTTAAATCGTGTTGTTGTGATGTCTGTTGCAATTTCATCGTAGATTAACGCCCATCATCCATGAATTCCAGTTTCAATTTTGTCAAACCAAAAGAGTTCATTTTGGGCTTACACCTACATTCACATACCTTTCTCAGAAACTGGTAGATCTCTTCAGAAGATCTGTAGTCATCAATGTAATAATTCTCTGCAGTTGTTGAGTAAGAGAATCCCGTGCCAATTGGTGCATCTACGTATATGATGTTGAGGCCCTAGACAACATTAAGTTCTTCTAGTGAAATTATCACATTATGTGTCTCTCAGGAATTGGTGAAACATCAGCTATTTAGAACAAGACAAGAACAAGCACCTGTGTCCAAGTATAAGGGTTCAAATGTAGTGATGGCACGCTCCCGTCGTAGCCAACATAAGTGAATTCCACTGGACCTGCATGCAAGGTTAAGTGTGAAATTCAATTATCATGCACAGGAGGAGAGGACATGCTTCCCAACTTTCTTGTTTGCTAATTGCGTTTCAGAAACCACTCACACAGAAGCTATTCCTCCATGCAGCATACCCGACTAATTCTTTCCTTGTCCACTGACATTCCAAGTAATTTCATTACTAAAGGACCTTACGTATTGTCACAGCTGCAAATTAATATCACGAAACAAACATCGTATAACTACTTGATTCCTTCATTAGTCATTAAATATGCACATTCGTATTTATCTGAGGCCCCCTCAATTCTTTCGCTTTTCAATTCACAGAGGACATCACCACACGGTCCAAACTAGTTTTCCTAACATAAGAAACAGCTGATATCTAACAGAAAGAACTAGCCCCAAGTACCAGAATCTGAGAAGTTATGGCTCCCTGGTTCAGAGAACTTTAATCCGTGCCCCCAATTTCGTTAATGCAGGGGTATGCACAACATCACCAGGGAGATATTATATCGGTGTTCCCTATTGCGTTTATGCAGGGGTACGCAAAATATCGCCACACTTTCCCTTGTAGCAATAGCTCACTGGGTCTGGGACCCTTCTAACTTTACATAACTCTTGATACAAGAACTGATGCTGCATTACCAAATTGGCTAGTTCATGGTAAAACTTAGAACATCCCATTTCTCGGTGAATGTCATGGATCAAAAGTGAGAAATGCCTAAAAAGGGAAAAGTAGAGTCAATCACTAAAACGGGCAAAGCCAGTAAGTGAAAGAGATGGTACCACTTTCATAGAAGAAAGCAGAGAGAACAGAGCAACCAGGGCCTCCAGTGAGCCAAAGCATGAGTGGGTCCAGTGCAGGGGTCCTCTGTGACTCCACAAAGTAGTAAAACAGCTGTGACTCCTCTAGTTCCCCCACACCAATGTACCTAATTCAGTTTAAACACAAACCAGAAATAAACAAACCCATCATTTTCAAACCCTTTGCGGATGCTATTAACCCAACATGTTTGACCCGACATGAGAATTCAAACAAACAGGAGACACGATCCTCTTTGGACATTGCCCCATGTGCTGGGTACGAGAAAAACATTCATTCCCTAGGAACCAAAGAATGAGAAAAAAGAGAACGGGAAATTTCAAGCTTTCTCTGCATCAAGAACGAGAAGAGCGAGGCATACCCAGTTTCGAGATAAAAGGGCAGCTCCCCATCGTAACCAGGAAGCGTGGTGACGACCTTCTGTGACAAGGCGACGCGAGGGACGTCCAGCAGGAGAAGCAGGAAGTAGGAGCAAATGAATGAACACTGCAACTTTGCGCGCTTTGGGGCCATGCTGGTTGGAGATCGCGTTAGAAGAGGAAGAAGACGAAAGGGAGAGCGAGGACACAGCAACAACAACAGGGGAAGGTGCCGAAAGTCTAGCGGGTTTCGGTTTTATACATTCTGAAGTGGGGAAAAGGAAGATGCGAGCTTGGAGCGAGGTGAATGTCGGGGGTTTGGCTTACTGGTGTACTCCGGACATTTTGGTGAGAAAGTTAGCTGCGGGATTTAAAAAAAAAAAGCAGTAAGAAAAACAATGTCGTTTTCGGGGTAAGAGAGAAACACGTGCGGAATTGAATTAGTGGCGACTAATTCAGTCTTTGTACTATTCGTATCGGGAGCAGCGCTGACAGATCACGCTTACTTACGTTGAGTCATTCGTAGAATACATGGGATTCTTGTCATAACTCTCAGGAGGTTGATGATGATGATGATCGACGCTTCCTTCTTGCCTTTTTCCTCTTGCTTAGCCCAAAAACAAAAAGAGGATAAATTTATTGAAAGTTCTTAAACTTGTTACGAAAGTGTAGATGAGTCATAAAACTTTTAAAAGGTACAAATGAGTCCTAAAATTTGTCATAAAAGTGCACTCGAGTCCTTAAACTTTCAAAAAGTGTAATTGAGTCCTAAAACTTGCCAGATGATTTAATTGGATCAATATGACAAAATTTTAGGAGTTGATTGCACTTTAATTGTAAGTTTTAGAACTTGATTGTACTTTTTGAAAGTTTTAGGACTTAAATGTACTTTGGTGACAAGTTTAAGGACTTAATTACACTTTTTAAAAATTTTAAGACTTATTTACATTTTCATGACAAGTTTTAGGACTTTTAATGCACTTATCTCAAAAGAAAAAGGATGCCCCTTTTTTTGTTTTTACTTTAGAAAAACCACAGCTCACCTACCGAAAGGAAACTCTCAAATGTTTTATTTGGTTCAAATTCCTCTGGACATACTCCTTTTAACATGACCACTCCACGTAGAGATAAGATTGAGAAAAAAAAAACTTGGCACCCGAAATAACTTATGAACTTGTTGGTACAAAGCACATTTTTGGCACCATTGTTATATATAACCGAGCGATTTTTACGGTTAGAACTAATACGCAAAATGTGAGCGATGATTAGGGATGTTGTATTAGCTTATTTAGCTTGATAGAGAGCTAATTATATTATGTGGTTTTATGGATACTTTTGCTCACTTCTTTAGAAGTTATAATAAGAGATGATGATAATTTATTCTACATGAGCTATAACTTTTAGTAAGATCAACTAACATAAGCTGCAATGTTTTTTATTCTTAACTAAGATCTTGGCACAATGTTCGGTGGATTGACATATGGGTTCGACTGTAAAATGGTATCACCGTGAAATAATATTCGCATAATTAATATTTGTCGCTAATCCTAGGTTGGAATTATTGAACTATACCAATCATTCGAAGAGAGTAATCCTCATCCCATTTTAAATCCCTAGTTCATCGAACAAAAACATTAATATTCTCGTTCTATTCCATTCTTCCGTCTTTCCGTTCCATTACATCGTACTAAACACAACAGAATTGAATTGCCAATCGCCACAACCAAAAAAGAAAAAGAAACAAAAACAAAAACAAAAACAAAATCGAATTAGTTTCACTACCAATCATTAATTAGTGTCTGTAAATTTTTCACTTCATAAACAGATTTTCAGTAAAACACAGCTACTGTTAAATAGTAATGGGCTTCTTATCCACAGTGCGACAGATGCATCTTCTGCAGCCTTGCTGAAACCCCAGATGACCCATCTCTCGTTATCTTCTTGCTTTCGATATTGAACATGCCGGAGACTGGCTCTTCCCATAACGTTTGGATGTCTTTGACCAGAAGTTAGAGAAGTTGCTCGCAGCTCTATCTAATATCTATTTCCCACTAACCCCAACCGTAAGCCTGTTAGTACTTGCGCACCGGTAAACCGCCGGATCATCTGTCTGTCTGAAGAGCCACCCCTCCCCAACAAACTTTCCAACAAGGGAAATTACGCCTGCTGATCAGTTTACAAACGTTGTGAATAGAATAGTTTCAGAATGATTCATTGACCACACGCGATATCATAGATTTCCAAGTCATTTTTCTCACGTTGCGAACTATAGTCGCATTCCCGATAGTGTTATCTGCGGTTGAGCACTAGACGAGTGACAAGCAATGTCGCTGTTTGGAGAGAGAGAGAGAGAGAGAGAGAGAGAGAGAGAGAGATTTTCTTGATTATTGATACTTGACGGTTCTCAGGTTCATCCATCAAGAACTTCTGTGGGACTTTTTTATACTTTTGCACACCGAGTGCAATTCATATATTTGAGCAGTCCATGCATGAAAGGAAAAAGGCAGATCGACGTTGGAAGAATACTCGATCCATAGTTATTCAAAAATTTCAAAAATAAAAAACCTAAGATCCATTCTCACAACTGGTTTGCTCAATCATCTCTCTATCAAGTGACATGGAAATTATTCTCGTATGCATACATAGCTCAGAACCTCGTGACATGCGCTTTCGGACGCACTCCTTCGATTCAATCAATATGCATACTTTTCTCGATGCTACTGCTTGAAATCTAGCCATGGAATTTTCGAAATGTGAAACGATTCATTCCTAGCCAGATCAAATGCATCGACTCCAAATTAGGCACTCCTAATTATTCATCATGTAACCATTGGCCGTCGTCTAGAGCGGATAGTAAGCAAACCATCTATCTATCATAGCATAGCATGCCTCCTGCTTGTACTCTGCGGCAATATGTCCTGCACCCTGTGTGAAAGCCAGAACAGGGTGATGTTATTTCTCGCCCCAATGCATATCCGGAGAAAAATAGGTGATGATAAAGTTCAGATTATCTTGCCTTTACAGTCACAAAGTTGAGAGTATAGTCGTTATTTTCATATTCTTCCGTGTAACTGAACCAAACAAACATAAAATGTGACTATTGATGCAAGAAAAGAAAGAAAAGGACAGCATGGAAAGAATGAATCATTCGCAGATCGTGAATCCTACCCCGCGACTTGTGCATTTAGGTACCATGCTCGCCATGAATCCAGCAGGGTCATATCAAGAGATTGGATCCATTGCCGCGTTGCAAGGTGGGGAATAGACATGTCATGGTCGCCGCTGTTGGGGGAAAGAAACATCATTCTCAAAGATGCTTATGGAAGTTAAAGCAATGACCTCTTGATAAATGAATTCTTTAAACGTGACGATAGCCTTGAAATAGCCGTTAGTAGTAAGCTTCACAGGACTGAGTTCATAGCCAATCTTTGGGCATTTGCTCAGAGTCCCTAAGCATACATACTTAATAGTAGTTTCAAACATTAGTCTGATTAAGGGTTAAGCTTTAAAAGGCAAAGTTGGGATTTACCTGTATATCAATGCTCTTAACTCGGACACCTCAGAGAAGTTCCGATGATAGCTAATAACACTATCGAATTCTTCGTCGTAAGATAAACTGCTGTTGCACATCTTCCAAAGTTTTATCGTTCCCTATTTTCGATTGCTGAAACTCTCAGTTTCTTGTCAAGGATAAAAAGAGCGCTTATCATTTCCAGTAACAAATTTACGTACCGTCCGAATATGAAGAGCAGTCTGCACGGATTTATCGTTTGCCCAAATGCCACTCAGCACATGACGATAATTCTGAGGAAACCAAAATCAATTAGATCCTTGAATTGAACTCATTGTGTGCGTGCGTGCGGGTGTGGGAGAGAGAGAGAGATTATTACCCTGCACCAGTATGCAGTGTCCTTAGTATGTAATAGGAGAAGCTCTTGGGACTGTTCTCTTAAAGATCTCCTGTCCCAATTCATTTCATTTGGTTCTGGGGATGTCATCGAACATGCTGGTTCTAAAACTTGTTGCAAATTTATTTGACGGACCAACTGCATAAGAGAGAAGTTCATGCCAACAATTTAAACTAGAGAGACTATGGCAGTTATTTCAAGCAGATTGGAGCAGCTGTCTCACTTACATCTTCAATGGTTTGCATAGCTGCCTCGCATTTTTCATTGTCTGTTTGTACGGTCACAAAATCCCCATTGCAAGTTTTGTTGGCCGTCTTGTAGTACAGAAGACACACAGATCCGAGATTTCGGTCATTAATAAACTTCAAATCAACGAAATTAATTGTTTATGCATGCTTATGAGTTGATGCAGTCTCAGACTCCTAAAGAGTGCATCCTCTGTTTGGGGCAACGATGTTGAAGATCCTCGACAGAGGATAGTTTCGAGAGGAGAATGTGTGATGGATTTACTTGAGTTTACCCCTACTTACTTCAACAGCCAAACATTTCCGGAAAATAAAGCAGATAGCTAGCAGTTAGGTCTCGCTGAAAAGTTCTTGGCGATAATTATGTGGCACTGTCCTAACTTTTCAGTTGAAAAATGCAGAGATAACAATCCATCAATCTCACCAGAAAGAGCTCATCAGGAATAAGGGTCAGCCTGTTTGCAAATGATACCCTCGAGTTGTCATCAATATAAGTATCCGTCTTAGGATTCCCGAGCAAATAACCCTGAAAACATTAGATGAAAGAAATTTTCAAGACATAACAGCAGAAGATTGTGAAGGCGACTGAAGTGGAAGCTGAATTTTTCAGCTTTAGCAAGGGGTAACTAAATAGTTTAATCAATTAACAGCAAATCTGATCACGTACCTTGAGGTTCATTTGTGGATATACCATATCTTGATTACCTGAAAATTTGAATATGAAGAATAGAAGAAGCTCTTAGACACCTTCGAGCATGAAGACTTTACAATTAATTCGTAGTTAATTTGAAAGAGGAACAAAAGCTTTGAGTTGACAATGTCATCTCCGGTGATAGAACATACTATCCATTATTGCTTTGACGACCAAGGGAACCGTTACCCCCGAGTAAGAATCTCCACCGACGTACACTTGGTTCGACTTGAACTCGGGATGACTCAACATCCACTGCACTCATTCCAAAAGAAGGGGAGAATATTAAAGGTATTGCTTACACCTAGTAGAGAGCTTCTTTCTAAGTTATACCATTTCTATACTAAACATAAGCAAGATAAACCCACATGCATTTCATCATAAGAGCTGCTGATTTAGACAGGAGATCACTCACGACGATCTTTTCTATATATCACGATTAGATACTGTTACGAAAAACGCGATGAACAAAAGACAGAACACAGAGTTTTACGTGGTTCGATCAAGGTGATCTATATCCACGGGCGAGGCAAAACAAAATTCCACTATGATCAAAGAGAGTACAGATTACAGAAGTCTCACTGTTCTCTCACAAAAACAACTGTCTAAAAAAAACCTAGCCGCAACAGTTTATATATATATATCAGGCCCAAAATTTTTCTTCGGGGGCATTGCCCCCGAACTCCCTCGCGAGATATATCGTACCGCCTGCTTGCTCCGTGTTGGGCCTATCGGCCCAACTCTCCACGTCACAAACCAAATCTCCACTTTTCGGGTCGCACAAAAAATATGTCGGGTCGGGTCATAAACCCAACCGGGTACATAAAATTCAAGACATATTTAACAGATACATGGACTATCACTCTTGTTTGGCTCATGGCACGTCAGACTCAGGAAGAATTTTCCTTATTCATCAAAAGATAAATAAACAGATGACAAACAGTAGTAGATTAACAGATGCTAACCTTTCTTATGAACTCATAAGTTATGGCTGAGGATTTTACATCGCCAGTGTCGTAACCTTCTTGGGTTGTCGAGTAAGAGAATCCAGTGCCTACTGGTTGATCTAGATAGATTATATTGACGGTCTGAGGGGGAAAAAAAATAAAGTGCGTCACCACATTGTTGGAGGAATAATATGGGGAGAACATTGCAAAGGAAGAAGATGAAGGTGGTAGGGGACCTTTGTCCATGTGTAGGGATTCAATGTAAGGGATGGCAAGCTCCCATTGTATCCTGCATATACAAAACTTAATGGACCTGCACAAATCATGAGAAGATGAGATGATGGTCCGAATAACTCGTTCCACAATGCCTCTGCAACTATAGAGTAAGTTAAGGTCTGACATTAGGAATTGCTCGTCACAAGACACAATGCCAAGACTCTGATTGCAATCGAGAAGGCGGCAAAGTTTAACCGAATCACAGGTCAGCGCATCTTGGACCCGTAAATTTTGGAATAGCCATTGTTTTCCCTGTGATGATTACCGTCATGACATGTCCGATGCTCCTACTCTTTAGCTCAGGACAAACATTAAGAAAATGTTAAATCTATCGTGATCACGTCATTGAAGGTGTATGCATTGTATATGCAGATCTCACTGTCTCTGTTTCTGTCTCTCTTCTCTCTGTTCGATAAATCCCAAGTTGACAATGGACATTAAGCTTAAACAGATTCAGCTAATGTTTTAGGTGGGACATAAGAATGAGATCTTGGCTCACCTACATTCTATACGCCGCAGGCCAACTTATTTAACTGGACTTTTGTCTTTAGAAAAAGAATAAAGTAAATTTAATATATTATGGAGTTCCAGAAGACCGCCGTAACGACAGCGGCGCACCTTCCATCATCTCCTGTTCTATCCTCACTCCGCCATGACAAGGAGTGGGTCTATTTGTCAAAACACCATTGAATAAAGTGCAATGCATTCGCATTATATCGCAAACAACTCAGCCAACAGGTCAATGAACAATACGAAAAAGGCAGAAAAGAGCAAGAAAACCAACCGCTTTCGTAGAAGAAAGCCAAGAGGGTGGAACAGCCAGGACCGCCGGTGAGCCAGAGCACGACAGGGTCCGTCGACGGCGATCTCTGAGACTCCACGAAGTAGTAGAACAGCTGCACGTCCTCCGTCTCTCCCACTCCTATGTATCTGCCATTCCCATTTCGCATTCACCCATTGTTCACTCACGAAAAAAACTCAAATCTTTTCTCGACTGCAATCCAACGAGAAAGGGAAAAAAAAACAACATAAGAAGAAAGCCCAAGACTTGACAGATACCCTGTTTCGAGCGTGAAGGGTAGCTCGCCATCGTAGCCCGGGAGGTTCGTGATGATGTTGCGAGACGACGCACTGGCCGCGAAAAGAACCAGAACGAGAACACCAAGCATCAGACACCGGGCCTGCACGCAAAGGATATCGCCCTTGTTCTTCCCCATTTCCACCGACCCCCTGCAAAAGACGCGCTCTGTTTGAACGAAAACTAATTGCCGGGGTTGGTCGTCTTGGACACTCGTACTGTCACGGTGTTGAGCAATCTCCATTTATAGGAAAAGCTACCCTCTCTGTCTCTGTCTCTCCCCCCCGTCTTTTCGTTTAAGGTCTTTTTTCGTTCTTTTCCTTGGACAACTCCACAATTGAAATGAGGTTGGGTGGCATCTCGGTCGGTTGGGTCGTTGCCTTAACGCACGTGACGATTGGAGATTGACCACAATGACTCCAACGTGCTCATAGAAAAATCCAAACGCTGTGGTCCGGTCGACGGTCGATGCTTCCCCGAATATGAAGTTTAGTGCGAAATAACATTTAATTTATAATCATGGTCTAATGGAACACGGGTCGAGCGATCTTTATTGGCTGTTGTATTATTTAAATCCCCCCCCTTTCTAAGCCTCGATTAGCTGCGTCTAGCGTCATCATTATCAGTCTCATTGGCATTCTGTTCTATCAGAAGTCAACCTAAAGTGATCTCACCATCTCGTGTCCATTAAATGCCAAAAGTGAGTCGCAACGAATTAAATATTTCTAGCCCTTGAAAAAAGGTAAATCGAAGAACTTTTGCTCGGCTTCCGACGTTCGCCTCCCACTCGATAAGAAACCGACACGAGAAAAAGTTTTAAAGATCGAATTTTGCCTAACATGACTTAGCTCTTTCCAAGCGATCACGGACCACGGTAATGCGCGGCGCGTGGTGAAGCCACCGAAGCCTTTGGCATCAAAGACCATGGGGAAGCAAATGCTTGCCCTAATTATCATAGAATGGACCATTCGACTATGCTGGCAAAAATATTACAAAGTAGCCTGACCAAATCGCAATACAAGAAAAAATATTCCGCACATGTAACATGACAGATTTCAAAAAAATTAAAAGAACAGAGAGGATTCAGAATGACGACGGCCGAGGTAGAGTTTACACGTTTTTCAACCATATTGCATTTCAATTTTGGCAAAGCTATCTAAAGTTCAAAGTCTGGTGATACTTTCGAGACTCAACAGTAAGTTCACAGCAGCATCGCTACCAAAAAAAGAAAGAAGAAGGGGAAGATGGGATCTAACTTTCAAATGTGGATAGTAAACTATTTTGACTTAGCCACTGCCCGAAAGGGAAACAATTATATATAATATTAAGATATATGACTTACTCTTCTTTGCCTCAAAAATATAAATATAAATATACAAGTTAGTCCAACACTATCTCACCTTGAACCGGCGAAGTGCACCAGAACATTCAGTATGTGGGGCTCCAAAAACATAATTGAATGGTCGAAGAACACACCACACCATTGGTAGTGATCCAATTTGAGATGCTGAATAACTAAGTTGGCACTCATTCCTCACCTAAAGACGATATAACTTCATGCTCTTCCTTTATAAAAATTATCGAAGCATATCAAGACAGAATATTGCACGAGCCACATTTCGTTCTAAATAGGGAAAATTACTAAAAAAAGTTCTAAATTTATTCC
>BCNH02000003.1:618578-675020 GCA_001662345.2 Metrosideros polymorpha var. glaberrima | reverse complement strand
AGACCTTTTGCATTTGTACCAATTCATTCCATTTGATCGGTCAACGCTGATGTAGACAATTTTTAATAATATATTTTTTTCTTTTTTTTTCTTTTTTTCTTTCCCTCCCCCCTCTCATGGCCAGCCCACGTCAATGCCAGTCGGCCAAATAGACTAAAATGGTAAAAATGTAAAAGGTTTAGGACTCAATTGGGAAAAATAAAGTTTATGACTGAATTGACATAATTGCAATAGATTTAGGACTTTCTTGATAATTTTCTCGTTCTAAATCTAACCGTTAGTAAATGATGCAAATTATAAGTCAACACTTTACAAGAAGATATATTGAATGATGGCTATCTGACGAGTGTTAATTTGTACATATTCCCAAAAATTACAAGATTCGAAGGTTCAGACATTCCATACTATAACGACGCGACCGATTCACATGTCACGCCAATTATGCACATGCAAACAGTAACATAGCTAGTCTATATAAAATCTAAAAGAATAATGTGAGTGTATGGCAAGGTTCTTACTCAAACCCATCTATCAGGGCTGCAATTAAGACTGCATCGCACGTTTTAATATGAAAGTGGACATGTGTATATAGACGTACATAAAGGAAAATGGAAAACGGTAAGTGCATATAGAAATTGAAATTAACATCGGAAGGCCGACGTTCCACGCATGGTTAATTTTGAATGGACCGTTTCGTCAAGAATAGGTCCGAAATCGAATTGGTAATGCCATTGGATTGAAAGGGGTGTACGTTAGGCGCCGTACTCAATCTAAAAGGTGTACGGGAGTTGCATGTAGCTAGCCGCTGGTCAACACAGTAACTAGCGGGTAGTCAAATTGCGACGAGAGCTTTTTTGCTCTTGAATCATCATTGAAGAATCAGGAATGTGAGCTGATACGTGCCTTCTGGTCAATAATACCGTTCCCGCATGTGACCAAACGCAAGGATTTGAATGCCATTATTTCGCATGGGGCACAGCATAGCAGGCCCCGGATTTCTAGGAGATTCGATTCGTGTCTTTAGTCCTTGAAAAATTCTCGGAAATTTTAATTAGCACCCATTTAATCAGCACGTGACCGATGATATCCTTAAAAATTCACAGAAAAAATGTTTCTATAATTGAGGGTTTGCCTTGGGAGGGGGGAAACATAATTTTCCCCATGGCTAACGTAGGAGTGTTATTTCATGGAGATAGCTCGTGCTATGCTATATTCCCGCAATTGGCAGTCCATTCGATAATCGAATCATCATAATCGGGAGTCGATGCAAATTTAGCTAGTAGACGTGGATACGCCTCATTCCCGTTTTTCAGAATCCGTCGCCGTCGACGCTGATGATCAATGTTCATTTCGTGAATATGTTGTGACGAATATATGATATCAAACGCTAGAGACTTCGAATTGATACGCTGCTCGGTCTTCTAAAGGTCTTTGAAGGCCCAAGTGCAATGAGCTTATTTCATTTCGTTAAATCAGCAAATTATGTAAAGCATACATGCCATGTGATAACTGAAAGGATGGACGATCACGTGATGTTCCGATCGAATGACGTAAATAACCCTATCACGTGTTTATTTTTTGGGTTCACTTTTAAACTTGGTCTGAAAGCTCTTGTCTTCTGTCGTGGAGAGGAGAGGAGAGGTTTGCATGGTGGGGCTTTCGTTGAGCATTAGTCGAATCATTTGATGCGATGCGGATATCAGCAGTTGCATTGGAGATCTCAAGAGTCAAGACCAACTCCTTCTTTAGCATTTAAAATAAAGAGATGAAATCTCACGTGATTCTGTAACTCCGCTTCCAACTCCTCATAAACCGTTCACAGATATGAAGGCATGATCCTCACACGATGCGGCGCTGCGTAAAAAATAAAATAAAATATTTTTCTGAATTTTTCTGAATTTTTCTTTTTCTGTTTTCTCTTTCCTTCTGGCTAGTGACTAGCAAGGGCTGGGGAAGGGCCGCCTTGCCCTTGTCACGGCTGGCCAAGGACGCAATCCTCACCAAAGGCTGTCGAGGGCTTGCAGGCCCTAGCCCAGTGGCTGGCGAGGGTCGTCGGGCCCTCGCTAGATGCAATAGAGAAAAAAGAAGAAGAAGAGAAAATAAATAAATAATTCAAATTTTAAAAGAGAAAAAAGATAATAAATATATAATTTAAATTATCCACGTCATCGTCAGTAATGCCACGTAGAATGGTTGTCATCCACGTAAGCGATTTCTGACCAAAATTGGCTGGATAGACTACATTGACAAGTTATCAAAAGGTTTACAACTCAATTGACCAAATTAAAAAGTTTGAGACTAAAATGGCACAAGTGCAATAAATTTACGATTTTTTTTGTAATTTCCCTGAGCTCAAGAAGTAAATTCCTTTTCGGTTATATTGACACATCTTTTTAGGTAAAAGGATACTAGAAGTGCCAAAACTTATATACAAATATCACTTTGCCAAAACTTTTCACCGGCTCACTTAAGTGCCAAATCGGAAAAAAAACGATCACGTAAGTGCCAATAGTGAGAAATTCTTGCCAAAAAAATACGTTGCATTTTTAATTAAATTTTTTAAGTGACATGGCATTTTAACTAAATATGTGGCATTTTTTACTTTTTTTTTTTACTTTTTTTTCCTTCTTCTTCCTCCCTCTGGTCAGTCTGTGGCCAAAGGAAGGAAGAAGAAGGGAAAAAAAATGAAAAATGAAAAAAAATTAAGAAAATGAAAATATTATTTGAAAAATATTAAAATATTATTTTTAAAAATTGCCACGTCAGCACCGTGCGAGCCACGTCAACTTAAGATATTAATAAATAAATGCCACGTTGGATTTCTGGCCAAGCATATTGAAGTTGGCACTTAAGTGATTATTTTTTCAAAAGAAGTTAGTATTTAAAGTGATCCGACAAAAAGTTTTGGCACTAAAGTGAGCGTCGTACGCAAGTTTTGACACTTTTAGTATCCTTTTGTCCATTTTTTTTTTGTATTCGGCTTCAACAAGATCGACAAACAGAATTGATACGAGCATCCAACACTTTCTAAATCACCTGAGAAAACTTCGTAACTGGAGGTGCTCGTTCGAATAGCACCTTTTGCTTACAAAAATAGAAATCTCAGACAGAATCTGCAACGTCGTGTGGCCAAGCGTTACAGCAAATGATCAAAACGACAGCAATCTCCAAACCAATGCCAAGCCATGCGGTACGAGCATCGTGCAAAAACAAACGGAGTGGACATTTAGATGAGAGGTGGGTCTAACGTGGGGCCTATATAAGGTTTAATCCAACGGCTGTCGTTCACCGTGGACACACATATCAAGTGTTTGATTTCCCTCTTTGGGCCATTGTCCGAACTACGTGCTCAATTATGAAATTTGGGCAACGATGAAAACTTGCATCCCTTTGAACAAAAAGACACGAGACCGATCAGGACTACTCTAAATCGACAGATTTATTACGACCCACTTGTGATTGTACCAGTCCGATAGAGTATCACGAGATCACTTGCTAGTAGGCACCGGAAAATTAGTTGAAGTATGGCGCGGAAGATTTTCGGACGTGATTAGTCCGACGACCACGGCATTTCGCGGTCTGCAGAATTTTGTTGCACGACAAGTGAATGTCGTGAACACTTGGCATGAGAATTTTGCCTTCATTTCTGTGAACGCTTGGTAGGAGAATTTGGTAGCAGAGTCACGACATCGCGTGAGTTTTCGTCTGTATTGTATGAATGCTAAAGAAGGATAAAGAAGAAGTTGGTCTTGATACCTCTGTTGCCAACAGCTGATATGTATGCCCATCGCATCAAAGGGATCTGAATAATGCTGAACAGCTCTCCTCTCCACATGAGAAGAGAGAGCTTTTTAATTGGAATTGAAAAGTCTCAGAAAATTAAAACGTGAAAACAAAAAAGGGGAAAAGCATGACGGGATATTTAGGCCATTCAATCGGAGCACCGCGTGATCGTCCACCCACTGAGTTATCGGAAGTTGTATATGCTCGGTACACTTGGGTCGTCGCGAGGGTGTAGATGGGGGCTAGTCACGTGATGATCGGAAAGCCCCGAAAAGCTTCTCTCCCTGTGAGATCTATAGAAGGCTTGGGAGTGTGCCAATTTGGAGCCGTTAGGGTTTGTTATTGCAGTTCGCGTTATGAACGTGATCAGAAGTGTCCACAACGTAGATTCAGAAAAAAAGAAAAAAAAAAAAGAAAACGAGGCGTTACTACGAACTAAATTTGCATTGACTCTCATTTTATGATGCTTCAATGATTAAATGGACCGCCAACTGTGGGAACAAGACATGTTACGAAGTATATCCATTAGGGCTTGCGCATGTGACAATCCCACGTTAGTCATGGAAACTTTAACTCCCTCCTATGGCAAACACTCGACTTTAGAAACATCTTTTCATACAGAGTTAATTACACCCCGTTTCAATCCAATGACATAACCAATTCGATTACAAAGTAGCCGACTTCTAAATGAATAGTGAGAGGTCAAATGTATTCTTGTGTGAACTTGATTTACGAAATGGATTTTGAATTGGTTCATGAGTGCAAGATGAGTTGATTGTTTATGATCATCGCCATCATAGCGAGAACGATCATAGAAACATTGAGGGACAGTAACTATGCACATTATTCTCAAGACATTCTATTGGATCAAATCACTGGCTGATATAAATGGAGCCTTACGCCAAGCAGGAATCTTAGTAGGCCTTGTCACAAGGTCTTATGCGTGGCCTTAGTCAATGGATTGGACCGCTGATGTTTATTATGATATGATTGATGGAATGAATAAATCTGATACGTACAAAGCCTTATTGAAGTCATATAAATCATTTTTTAAATTATACAAATACTGTTTTATAAATGTGAATAGTGCATGCTCGATCTGGTACATTAGAAGAGATTTGTACTAATTCACTCACCGGTCTAAGTTCTTTTTTTTCATTTCTATAGCTACCGGTAAGTAGGAAGAGAAGGTATCATCAACAAGGGATTTTTGAGAATTAGATTTTGGTACAAGTTAAGATATTGGTATATATGTTTGAAATAGTACTTGTTGGGTTTAATTTGTTAGTCAATAAAGAAGTACATATTCTTTTGGACAAAAACCACCTATGGTACACCGACACGCTTCAAGAGTGCACGCGGGTCCGACACGCGGTCAATGTTTTCGACTCGCCCAGACAGGCGAGTCCATCTCCAAATTTATGGAGATACTTAACTTGAGTGGGCTTTCTTAATGAAAGCTACTCGGACTTGAACATGAGACTGATTGCTTATTCGGTTCCATCCGGGCCTCCAACTATTTGCCTCTTCTCTTACATTATATAACTCACCTGCTGTCCCTTTACTTTGCATCGTACCGATGTGGGACACACTTGAGGTGTGCAAGTGCAACATCCTCTTCAGCGGGTTTCTGTTTGAGCAGCTTTAGATTTAGACTCCCCTGTCACAATATAATACCACCTGCCCACAGTGTCCTTATACTCGGTCATCATCCTCTATCTCAGCTCCTGAAACTCCATCATCAGCTCCTTTAGCTTCTTCCTCAGCCCATTGGTCACCGCCACTTGGGTCCAATACACGGTGGTCCCTTCCTTGCATCCTGAGAGTCTCTTATTTGTTGTGTTCGCACGGTCCATCTCCTCCAGCTGCGACCATATCGTCCTCGCTTTCTTCAGAACCGCCATAATGTTTACGTTGATCTGACTCCTGAGTCGTGAGGGACTTGAGCGCCTCGAGCTTGTGGAATTTAGGAGCGAAACATGAAGAAAAAGCTACCTAAGTGCAGCTCACAAGTAGCTTCATTCGAGTTGGAGTGTGATTGTTCCCAATTTTAGCCAAGTGGGTTTTGTTTGTTTCTGAATTTTCTTCAAGCAAAAGAGTCACGTGCAGTCTAAAAAAGGAAACTTTTAACTCAATTTGTGAGAACTTGCCAAGCAACTCTTACTTTTTCTCAACTTGAAGAAGATCTGGAGAGACCTGAGACAACTGAGAGAGAGAGATTTGAGGCGATGGGAAGGTTCTGGTGATGGAGCTTTTGCTTTTATCAATTGGGATCAAGATCGGGAGTTAGGAATTATTGGACGAAAAGGAGGAACACTTGGTCATGGAAAGTTACCTACTCAACCCACTGCAGCTAAAGTCTCGGGTGTGTGTGTTTGCTGGAACAAGAGAGAAATGCTTCGGTATTCGCTATAATTTATCTTTTATATATATATAAATATATTTAATAAATAACGTGTCCCAACGTGTCGGAATTTCCTATTTTTGAGAAATTACGTGTCGGCGTGTCGTGTCGTGTCGCGTGTCGGTGTTGGTGTAACATAGATTGTGACACATTTATTCTAAACTTTTTTTATGACATCAAAAATTCCAAACTTGTACCTGTGTGACACATTTACCCTCGATCAAAATTCTGCCAATGAGAACTGTTAAAAACCTTCTTACATAAATGCCAAAAAGCAAACAGTATTGACATGACGCTTACGTAACTTAAGCGAAATAAAATTGATGTTATTATGACTGAAAAAATATCTAATAGAACATTGACGAAGAGTAAATATGTCACATAGATACAAGTTTGAGATTTATTATGTCACAAGAAAAATTTAAGGTTGCCATGAAAGGCTCTACTCCTATTTCGACTCTTATACATATCGCTACTATGGTAGCAGCGGGCATTTTTCTTGTAGCTCAACTTCTTCCTCTTTTATAATTATACCAAATATGTCACAGTAGACATAGTTTATGATTTTTAATGTCACAAATAAAATTAGAGTACGCGTGTCACAGTGCGCATAGTTTGAATTTTTTTTTTCTAGCTTTTTTCCTATTCTTTTTGTTGGGGTTCAGAATTTAAATTCTGTAACCAACTTGCCATTATATATATTGTATCGTTCTGGTAGAAGGACGGTCATGTCATTTACATAAATGACTTTAGAAACATCTTTTCATACAGAGTTAATTACACCCCGTTTCAATCCAATGACATAACCAATTCGATTACAAAGTAACCCACTCCTAAACGAATAGCGAGAGGTCAAATGTATTCTTGTGTGAACTTGATTTACGAAATGGATTTTGAACTGGTTCATGATTGCAAGATGAGTTGATTGTTTATGATCATCGCCATCACAGCGAAAACGGTCATAGAAACATTGAGGGATGGTAACTAAGCACATTATTCTCAAGACATTCTATTGGGTCAAACCATCGACTGATATAAACGGAGCCTTACGCCAACCGGGAATCTTAGTAAGCCTTGTCACGAGGTGTTATGCGTGGCCTTAGTCAATGGATTGGATCGCTGATGTTTACTATGATATGATTGATGGAATGGATAAATCTGATATGTACAAAGCCTTAATGAAGTCATATAAATCATTTTTTAAATTATACTAATACTGTATAGTGAATATGGATAAATGTATTTTTGGTACCTTTTATAAATGTGAATAGTCCATGCTTGATATGGTACATTAGAAGAGATTTGTACTAATTCACTCACCGGTCTAAGTTCTTTTTTTAGTTTTTGTAGCTACCGGTAAGTAGGAAGAAAAGGTATCGACAAGGGATTTTTGGGAATTAGATTTTGGCATAAGTTCAGATATTGGTAAATATGTTTGAAATAGTATTTGTTGGGTTTAATTTGTTAGTCAATAAAGATGTATATATTCTTTTAGACAAAAACCACAAAAATTCTAAACTATGTCCACTGTAACACATTTATCCTAAATTTTTTTTGTGACGCCAAAAATCTCAAACTTGTACCCATGTGATACATTTACCCTTTGTCAAAATTTTATCAATGAAAACCATTAAAGTTCTGCCTACATAAACGCCAAAAAGCAAACAATATTCACATAGCGCCAACATCGCTTAAGTGAAATAAAAATAAAATTATTTTGGCTGAAAAAACACATTAACGAAACCTTGACAAAGGATCAATGTGTCAAATAGATACAAGTTTGGAATTTTTTATGACACAAGAAAAAATTTAAAGTAAATATTTCAATGGTAGTTTGTGGTTTTTAACATGAATAAATAACATTAGGGTAAATGTCTCACAGTGTGCATAGTTTGGGATTTTTTGTAGCTTTTTTCCTATTCTTTTTGTTGGGCTTTAGAATTTTAATTTTGTAACCGTTATAGATATTGCGTCGTTTTGGTAGAAGGACGGCCATGTCATTTCCTTTATACTTGTGGAGTTCGGGTGTAAAATTTTGTATCCCAAAGGAGAAGCTGTGATGCGTGAATTGATGAAAAGATCAATGCACAAAGACTTGACAACCCATCAATACTGCAAACTTAGTAGAATTGGAGGATAACTGAGTTCTAGCTCCAACAAGAGATGAACTTGAAACAAAAACACTCGAACCTCTCTGGACATCACACTTCCAACCTGTATCATCTATAAGCGACTTCATCTGGTGAACCAACTGAATAAATGTCCACGTGAAGGTAGATCGCAATCACTAATAAAAATGCCAGGCACAAAAGTAGAATTCACATTGTGAGTCCACAAGCAAGGAATATTTTATCGTAATAGCACGCAAAACAGAGGGACCATGCAGGAGAAATAGTCCTGCAGATGTTCCTACTGAGAAGGAGCACATGAAAAATTCAGAACTACGAACTTCTTGGATATTAGTGTGAACTTTCCACCTTTTCACATGCTTAAACTTAAAACACCAGAATTTACTAACAAGAGTCCAAATATTCCGATCTCTTCAGAATTTGAACAGAACTAGTTTCAACTACCATAGATATATCTCGATGGGAAAAGTCGCCTTCAGATGAAATGACAGGACCTGAACCTATATCACAACTGGAAGATTGTGGAAGTAAGGAGTAGAGTGGTGCCTTGCCTGAACAAAGGTCCCAAGATCATATACTCTGAATCAGCAACAAGTTCTTGATAAGAGTTCAAACACCGCTAAACTTGACACAGTTTCTGCATGAGAACAGAGAAGTCATGATGGCTTTCACACAAAACCAAGAGCTAAACTGTGATGTTATAAGCAATTCAACCAAGATGAAAAGCTAAATGATCTTGACCTGTTTGAGTAAGTTACACATTCTGTTGTTTGCTTGAAATATCCTTAGTTTTGATACCTTCCTTTTCCTGCAGACAGCATAATGAAGTTCAAACAATCAGTCCTGCAAACCAAGTAGAAGCTGGGTATATCCAATATATGCAGCAATGCAAAGAAAGTGGTTCTGTGAGAAGAAAATAGAGGCAGTTTACATGCACTGCACAGCAATGCCAAGCATGACTTTTCTACGGTATTTTCAAATTTAACTCAGTTGTGGTGAGTTATGTTACAGACTTAGACTGATATTAAGATTTCTGAATGCAAGATCTTGGCAACAAGTTATAGGGAGGCGATCATCTTAACTGGTTTTTGTATTCCATGTCATGTTGTCTATGTTGACACAACAAGAGAACCTCCTGGTGATGCAATTTAGCAGTATATTGTATACAAAGTAGAAATCCCAGACTTAATGCTAAGAAAATCGAAAAAGTCAGAGCAATCCCAATCTCAAACCTAACATTTTGAATCAATTCATCGGCTTATTAAGATAAGTTTTTGAGTTCCCACCCAAAAAAAAAACACCCAGAGGAAAAAAAATTATTATATCGTACATGGTATTTTCCATTTAATGATGTTCTTAATTGTAAATATTTATGGCAATTCAAGATAATGCAAGCCTAGTTATGTGCTTAAAGGCAGAAAGCTATGTCAATAAGCAACTAATTAGAGTAAGATGCCGGCTGGCAGTACAAATAGGGAGTTATCATCTTTACTGGGGACAATAACCATTTACAAATAAGGGATCTACTTGATCTAGATCTAGTTCGGCAGAAGCACCAAGCAAAACATGTCCATAGTATTGAAAAAAAAAAGGCAATTTTTGGAAAAGATTATTACAGTGTTTTACAACCCTACTTTTATGAGCTCTGAGCAACCTGTCCTTCCATGGTTACATAGAATGGTATGATGAATATGAGTGGAACCATAAATATTGTAGTTTCATGCAGGATAGGTACATCAGCAGAATCTCGTAGTTCCTGCCTTGGTTTACTACACTATTATACCTATAGCAAGTATTATCCCACACACCGTGCCATATGCATATAGTTGGATGTATGTTAGGATGTGAACAGGCATTGCTAGAACACTAAAATAGCTCATGACATGGCAATTTTAATATTTTGGACAATATACCAAAGGAGACAGGACAGAATTCTGTTTCCTGTTTCTCGTGCTCCCAGTATCTAACTGCATTGCAGAGTTGCTCAAGCTTGCCATTGCCGAAAACAATTTAAAGCATGCAACAATAAACTGAAATTTTAGACATCTAACCTCATTCAATACAAGATTAGGTCTATTATTTAGGGTTGAGCACCTTAAAGTATAAGACAAATTCTTGAGAGCACTTGATTGGTAGAAGTAGCACTTCAGCGGCTTCTCAATTTCTAGGAATGTGGATTGCAGTAAACTGAGGTTGACATGCCAACAGTATATAAAATAGGGGTACGCAGCACATTATAGAAACCAAGCAACTTTATGCATAAGTAACTCTAGTCACTCATTGTTCATAACATGCTTATTCAGATAATAAAATTTCAACAAGAAAACAGAAGCCAGCATCACCAAGCAGGGTCCTGTCCAGAAGGAAACACCAGTAAACTACTCGAATCTTACCAATCCTTTGTTTTCATAGTAATCGTCCAATGCCCACTGATACTTTGATTGGTTCAAACCAAACCATCGCGCCACATGGTCATCCAAGCTTGAGTGAGCTACAAAATTAACCCAAGAAATCTTTAAAAACTGTTTCAATGTCAAATATATATTCCGTTACGGATAAAAGTTTCTCGAACTGAAAGTAAATCAAGCAAAATATATCAGCTTTCTCTATCACACTATGCCAGGTTTCATACATCAAGCCGGACAAATGAGAAATTCTCAGCTTTATGTTCCTCAATCCTAATCCAAACTTTCAGGAACCAAAACAAGATATTTGAAAGCTTCTCAGGAATCATAAAGATCCTATCTGCAGTCTAGAAGGAAATTCAGTCACTGCTCGAAAAATTCCATCTTTAGAACCAAAACTCAAAGATACTAAACCATCAACCACTAGATCACCTAAGCTAAAGTCTTAAACTTTCGCAGCATTCCCCTGAATTGGCTCCATTTCCACACCAACCAAACAAGAGGGTGTCATTCTTTCAAATTCAACAACACTAAACACGTTCATCACAAGTGACTTAAGCGTAACCGTACCATCTTGCACTCTGTTGACAGCATTCTTGAACAACCCCAGAAAGGACCCATTTTGCGCAGGCTTCTCAAATTGCTGCGGCGGCGGCTGAACCGGCGGAGGCACCACCTTCCTCGGCGGTTCGAAAACGGGAGGTGCGGGCTCAGTTGGTTTGGGAGTGGATGGTGGGGTCATGAACACTGTGTAGGGTCCAATTTTGCCGATCACCGGTGGAGGTACAGATTCTTTGTTGATAGCCATGGTTGGACAGTGAATGAGAGAGAGAGAGTGAGAGGAGGCGAGCTTGGAAGGCAGAGAGAGAGAGAGAGCGACAGTGAAAGAGAAGAGTAAAGCAGAATGTGGGTACTTGGAAAGAGAGGTGGAGAAAGTGATTCTTCCGAGAGAGAGAGAGAGAGAGAGAGAGAGTGAAGCGAACAGAGCGCACGCAACCCAAGTGGTCAGATCTTTGTCTCTGTTTGATCTAAGTAAGTCCTTTTTTCTTTTCTTTTCTTTTCTTTTCTTTTTTTTCTTTCTCCTTCAGATGGGAACATAGGAATAAATTCAGTCAATACGAGTATAGTTTAATATAAACATCATCATCTCAGAATTCTTATTCTGGTTTTCGGTTTTATTTTGTTCTTTCTGAATAGCATGGATCTGGAGTTGCAAGTGATCCATCTTTATCTGTTCTTATTTCTGATAATTTGACAAGCCAATGATTTTTTTTTTGTGTTTCAGAGTACGATTAACCAACATGTTAACTAATTGATTACGATAAATTAGATCGAATTTTACAGTTTTTTCTTCTGTAGTACCTCGACATGATATGAGCGTGAAATGATTTCAAGAATTAGAAATCATTCAAGATTTTGATCTAACAAAGTTTCTTGAACTATGCCAAGTCGGGGATTCCAAATCTTTTTTTATTTTTTCGAGTCTTGAGCTTGTCTTCTACTCTACATGGTAATTGGGGTGGCCTTATATATACTTTCTTTCAAGTTCGACTGAAAGGTAGATCTTATAGAGATTATAAAATTAGTCAAGAATATATTAAATTATAAGTTACGGTTGACACTTTTATCGAGAGTAATGTAAGATTTATGAAGACAAATCTGATTTACAAGATTAGTACACTGAGTGACATAACAAAACGACATTTAAACAAGCGGGTCATAAAAGTTTTGACAGTCTATCAGATCATTTACTATATGTATTTTGCAAACTAATCTTAGCATAATTGGCATCTCTTTATTTGGATGTTGAATCTCGTCCGCTCATTCAATCTATCACTTGTATTAGACTAATCTTATCACTCGTATACCAAATTATTAATTCAAGAGACATCGTTTTTTCTCGAAACTTCTTGCTCATATCTCTCATTAAAAGTGCTATACAATAATATCTATCTCGCAGATCAGACCATTCTTGATATACATCACTTTACCCATTCGTGATAAATTGTTGTATCACTTTGTATATTGAAGAAAGTTGTGTCAAGTACGAAGCATATAAATGCAAAGTGTCCATTTTCTCGGTCGATCCACCCTCAAATAGTTCTACGATCACAGTGTAACATGCTCTAAACCAATTGATCGACGTCCTTAGCTGTGTGTTGAACCATCAATAAATTGTTTTAAATGAGTAAAATACCAATTTTCTTAAAACAGATTCAATTGCTACACTTGGTTCATGTTCAGCCCCTGGCAAGTACAACTATTCCATCTAACGATAATCCTCAACAACCCTCTAAGAGCAATGGTCTAAAGAGGAAAAAGATATCAAAATCCTTTTCTAGAATTATGGGGTTCTTGACATTCGTTGAACATGAGTAAGAATAGTTAAAAGGGAGGACCATGACAAAGAGATGGAGTACCTGTAATAAAAGATTCCATAACGATTTATATCAATGGTTGAGGTTAAGCACTAGCCTCTGCTATATTTTCCAAAAAAAAGAAAAGAAAAAGAAGAGTAGGAATGAGAAACATTGAGCACCAGTTTCGGCTGCACTGAAGCTGGTGGTGAACAATCAAACAGAGATATAGGATCTGCAGGAGGAGTTCAGAGATCACAAGTTCACTCATGCAACCTCAGTGATCTTTCCAAGTTCAATAGATATGCATACGACGAGGTCACAAACTGCAATGGCTACTTCATCTGTCTTAGAACATCGCCAACTGCCCCTACTCATTTACAAACCATCTCAAATGGTTGTTCTCGTGCAGGTATATCGATCCAGAAGCAAACTTAAGATGCCACAACTAACATACTTGAAAATACATATACATATTGATATGATACTTCATTAGCAACCAAAATGAACAGGGATTATACATTAGACATTGGGTCATTCCCAGCTCAAAAGCTAGGAGAAAGGTAATCTCTCTCTAACAAAGCTAAACACGCCTATTCAAAGCAAAAGTAAATATTACAGCAAAACACAAAAACCCACCACACTTGACTGGAGAGTGTCTTATTCAATATAAACATGCATGCGTTTTTCCTTTTTTCTTTAGTTCAAATTACAGAAGGTGAATTAAAACTATGGCCACATACTACTACCGATCTACCAACAAAAATTAATTCACTATGCATGCCAAGGGGGGGATTCTTCTACTGGCCTCCCAAAAATCTGATACTTTTCCACGTAACTGGCTGCAAACCTTGTCTCGAGCCAAAACTACATCACACAAGGAAAAAATAGGGCTGATAACCTAACGTGCAGTCCAGACCAGAGCGACAACTTTCTCAGAAATTCAGCGACAGAAACACCATTTTGCATCAAGAGTATGTCACACTAATCCAGGATCTTGCATTGCAGCAGAAGTTGCCGTGATTCAATGTACGTATCAATCAGATAAGGGAACTTGCCAACGACAGTTCGTGGAGCTCGGTGAGCATCCACTCCTCCCCAGTTTGACCCCCTAGGACAATGGCTCTTGTCCCTCCAACAACACAAGTACTGTGACCCCAAGCAAATCTCGGCGGTCTCCCAGGAACATTTAGTAACCTCCATGTGGGCTTTTCATCGGTGGGATCCAGCAAATAGAGTTGTGAGGCAGAGTGAAGACCAGCAACAGATCCGCCGAAGATGAGAATCCTCCCACTGGGAAGGCTCACAGCAACGTGGTCAAGTCTTGGAGGAGGAGCTATGCCACCAGGATTTCCAGCTCCAGGCATTCCGCTTCCTGTTACACATCTCCAACAAGGTTCCTCCTCACTCAGATCCATTGTGAAGACATCACTAGAACGAAATCGAAGGGGGCCACTTTTCGCCAAGCCACCAAACATCAGTATCTTTCTCCCCCCATAAACCGTCAAAGTGTGCCCTAACCGGGACGGTGGTGTCCATGCTGCTGGTATCTCTCTCCAGACAGGTTTCTCCATCGAGAGATCAAGCAGAAAAGTATCGCTCAGAAGGACGCCAGAATCCGCACAACCACCGGAAACTATCAATTTGCTGCCATCAAGGGTGCAAGAACTGTGCCATGATCTTGGAAGAGGAGGAGCCAATCCAGATATCTCACGCCATGTTGGGGGTTTTGCATCCAAATCCAGCAGGAAAACATCATTAAGTAAGCCTTGCCTTCCACAGCCTCCAAATACAACCAAGTGGGACCCATTCACACAGGACAGTGTATGACCCCAACGACCTGGCGGAGGAGAGCTGACTTGGACATGTCGCCACTCCGGATTGCTAGCGTTCAGATCCAATACAAAAGTATCATTCATTGGTTGCATGTTAACCCCTTCACCTCCGAAGAGGACAACTCGATTGCCGACGGCACAAGCACTGAAGTTGCATCGCGAGGGTTCAACAGCACCTCCAACCGTTAGCTTCCTCCAAGCTGCTGCTTCGAGAGTGGTCAGCTCCCTTGCAAGCCGACCCCAACCTAGTCTCTTTGCACCAGGCACAGTTTCCAAGAGGCGGGTAGTTTCACTTCCCCATGCATTCTGGCAGACCATTCTCCATAGGTCTTCATTCTTTGTGAGAGCATAGAATCGTGTACAGACAGAGCCAACCGCTGCAATATCTCTTGGTGTCAATCTTGAAAGTATCTTAAGTGAGATTACCTCATCACTCAATTGCAATAAACCACATGACCCACGTGCAACATTTCGATCCCCCGTTGACAAGATAGGGAGAGAGGATAGACCAATACGAAACCGTTCGGTTGATTTGGCAAAATCCTTCCCAGTTATTGGACCAAGGTCGATGTTGGCTTCAGTGAAGAATTGTATCCCAATAACATGAGTAATTGCCTCGTCATCTCCATAAATAGGGGTTAGTCGCAATCTATTCAGCAATGGAGATCCATCTTTCCGGAAGTTCAAAAGCTCCCCTTGGAATTCAATCCCTTCATCCAGACATCGCCTTATTTCTGCGACTACAGCTGAGTCCACCAAAGGATGCCTTCTCTTGGCAAATGGGCCTCTACACTGCAAGAACCGACTGTACAAGTTCCATCGAATTAGGTATAATTAAAGAGAGAGAGAGAGAGAGAGAGAGAGAGAGAGAGAGAGAGAGACTGCAGTAGCCAGACACTTACTCGACAACATGGTATAATTCTTACCACCACATGCACTGACACACACCTGCTAAATTTGCAATAATACAAAAGTAGCAGACAGTAAATCCTGATAGTGGTACACCACAACAGGAGACTCAGGAGCACACCCAAACGAAGGTAACACAATGACCATAAAACATGTATAAAATGATCTATGACTTAATCAGCATCCTGGAGGCTATAGATTTCGACTCAGTTGAAGCTATCACAGTACCACCAAGTGATTGTTGTAGAGCAATATGGGCCGCAAAAGAAAAAGAATAATTGCAAAAAAAGAAACAACTATCCGGTCACAAGAGAACATGACCATATAACTCCCAAAATCATGCTGCTGTCTCAACAATCCTGGCCTAAAAGACCAACCCAGTAGCACCAATCCAGGACTTAAGACCACTAATCCAAAATGGGTCACAAGAACCCAGATTATAGTCCATGTGCTTTCAGAGACAGCACAAGTCAGAACTACCAACTAGATTCTGGACAAGTAATAATTCATCCAAAATTCTTTGTGAATCAATCGCACAGCAAAAGACCTAGGTAGACTTAGAGAAGGCACCTAAAGCATAGCTCCTGAAGCAGTTCAGAACACTGGTATTCTTTAATTAGAACATTTTCATACATCATCTGATCAAGACGTGTACCGACTTACCCTCATAATCACTATAGAGAAAAATAAAGAAATAATATCCTACACTGCACCCACCACCCTCTCACATAGGAACTTAAAAGTTTGTGCACTGCCATCACCAAGAACAAATGGTCACGTATCCCTTATTCCTCTTATCATGAAGTGACTGATCCACTTCAATAGCCATTTCAAAGATAATCCTAATAAAGATATCATATCACACAGTTACTATATACCTTGTCAACTACACAGTCTCCAGTACAACAGCAGTTTATTCAGTAGTCTTCTGCAATCCATCTAATAGTGCCAGCGAAACAGGGCTGGACCTTTCTCATTCCTACAAAGTATATTCTCACTAATTGCCACCACACAGGAAAACCATAAGCACATGGCATGCATGCCTTTCATAATTTCTCATCTAAAACAGTTTATCAACAAAGTTTATGCATATGCTAAAGCTTCAAAACACCAGATTATCTAGGAACTCAACGATAGAATTATGCTTGCATGATTCGCTATATGCCTGTGGATCACATAATATGCCTTGTTACTATTCTCCAAGATTGTTACAACTTCGGTGAAAGCAGCAAACATTGTAGTTGGCAACAATGAGATCATCAGACAGGTAAAAACAGAATTCAGGATAGGTAGAATACAAACTCCAGTACCACCAACTTGGATTGGCTATTGCACCCTACAAAGTTAGGTATCCTCCTAGTCCATATTCTTTGTGTGTTCAAGGCCCCTTTCAGAAATTTCTGGTGCCTACTCAGAGTCGCCCATTCCCTTTGACCCCATACAGGAGAAATTTGTGGGTCCCCGTGAAAAGTTTAAATGAGCACGACCAACTGGTTTTCCAAACACAAAGTCTAATCTCATCTTAAATCCAGAAAACCTTCAGACTAATCATCACCGTAACTACTCGTTTCATGCACACACTGAATCATGACCACCCAACATTCAATTTCATATCATTGGCATAACTTCTGTCTGTTAACATTTCATTGCGAGCATATGCAGCATTCTATCCCCACGTTTGACTCTCAGTAAACTTCTGTATTTCAGCATCCGCTCTATTTTCATGCATGATATCCCCATAAACCCACCAACTTCGTGACATATCTTGTGCCTAAACATTTACAATCGTTTCATTAAAACCGCCATTTTTCTACATACTAATCATCACCGTAATTACTCATTTCGTGCACACGATGAATTGTGACCACCCAACATTCATTTCATATCATTGGCATAACTTCAATCTCTTAACATTCCATCACGAGCTTATGCAGCATTCTATCCCCATGTATGACTCTCAGTAAGCGTCTGCATTTCAGCATCCACTCTATTCTCATGCATGATATCCCCATGCACCCACCAACTTTGTGACATATATTGAGCTTAAATCTTTATAATTGTTTCATTCAAACCGCAACTGATTATTTACTTGCATTTATACTTCATCTCCAACCACCTTAAACAAATATTTCTTAAGCCCCCCCAACCATGTTTAGCTAGGTCTTCTAGTACACAGTTTGTCTGCATATCTATGAAAGTTGCATACTCTTCCTAGAATCTATGTCAAACCACCTCCACTGAACTTCTTTCTCCCTTAATTATGTTCCCACCAACTTTTTGTAGAAAGATTTGTGCCTGTAATCCAACCTTCTTTTGAGTGCTAACACATGCATCCAAGGGGCAAGGGGATAAGGGTGGACTAAAGGTTCCCTCTCCCAGCCCTGCCCTTGTTCCCTAATCACCACTGCATGCTTCATAATATCAAAAGTTCCAACCTCATTCTCACACCATGCTGGAAGGAAGCATCCACATAGGTACCACAGCACACTGTGTTAGGTAATTGCCACAACTAATGGAAATGATTCAATCAAGATATATGGGCTTGTATGTAAAGCCACATCTTTTCACCAGCTTCAAAATCTCATCCATGAAGATCCTTCTAGCAAACAAACAATTTCAATCTTAAGAATAGCGCAAAAAAACTCAGCCACTCGTGCATTGGAATTCCATTATTCATCAACCAGACAGCTTCTTGTTTGACGGAACTTGGTATAACCCCCCCTCACACACACACACACACACACCCGAAAACCAAACCACACCCACTCCCCCCAAGAAAAAGATTCTTGTAGATAGGTATAAAAAATGCAGGCACTAATCTGCCATGTCTTATTATAAGGCGTAATCAGTTATGCAAACCACTATAATAAATCCACACGCCATTTGTTCTTTACATTTCTACCACTCAAAATTTCAGTATGAAATTCTCATTAAGTAATGTCTTTGACATAAATGCATCTGAATCTATTCCATCAATTTTGATATTAGCAACATTGTTATCAAGATTCGCAAGAAAGACAAAAGAATTAGAAATGAAACTTTTAAACAGTCATAAACAAATGATCCCATCAGATAAAAGATGACTATAGTTTCCACAAAACATCAGAATATTCACAACGACTAAATTCAATAGCATAGTCCATGCTCGTAATTTCTTTGCAGTAAGCGACCACCTAGACAGTAGTTAAAGACAATGAAGTACCATACTTGCTGCCGCATATTACTGAAACTTCACCAAGACCTCTCAGGAAGCGATCAACATAAGAACACAAAAGTAAGCCTCCTCAGGCACATCCAAAAAGCTCCACCCAGTACTTCTCTCCCCATAAAGCCTCCCACGGTCTCATTTCAGATTAGGGATAACTAAAAACTTCCAGCTTTAAATCAAGATGAAAAGCCTAGAACCACATCATTCACATCACTCCATTGAAAATATCAACACCAGCTCGCTCAATTAACAGCAATACAACCCCAAGAACACATGAAAGAAAACAGAAAAGCAGATGACCTGATCTCAAACAACAAAAATGCACCTCGCTCATCTCTCCATCAAATGCAACGAGAGAGAGAGAGAGAGAGATTAGAAACTGACCAGTTGCGACCGAGGACCTCCTCGGCGCGATACCCGGTGACCATCTCAAAGACGGCGTTAACGTAAATGATGGGGTGGTCGGGCTCGAGAGCGTCGGTGACGACGAACCCGCAGGGCGCGGCAAACTGTATCAAGTTCTCGACGGGGAAAGGAATCGGGCCGCCGTCGTTGAGCATGAACCCTGCTTCCTCCTCATCCCCGCTCAAATCCGAATTGCTACTGCTGTCCCACTCCATCAATTCCTCCCCAAGCTCCGAGCTTTCCGATTCGTTGGTGCCTCCCTCTTCAACGCATCAATGGAAAATCCGAGGAGGAAGCGGAAGCGAATGCGCGAGGAGGAGACACGCCGACCCAATTGAGATAGCCTCGCTTCGCGAGAGCGAGAGTAAGAAGGGGGCAAATGGTAGGTTTTAGGTTTCTTGAGGTTCGCAGGTTCGTGCGTACGAAGAAGAGAGAGAGAGAGAGAGAGAGAGAGGAAATGTGAAGGAGTACGTTTGGCTAAGAAGAAGACGACGCAGAGAGAGAGAGAGAGAGAGAGAGAGAGATGTGTGCAGACGGACTCGGATGAAGGTAGAAAAATCTGGTCGGGCGGAGTGGCCCAAATTCTGTTGATATTTTTTCCTTTTTTCTTCTTTTTGCCCCTTTTATTTATTTATTTATTTATCTATTACTCGTAAGAGTCATAGAATTGTTGAATCAGATTTTTTTTTTGCATGGAATCTCTTCAATTTCCCTTTGAGAACATGTATCTACCAATTTACTCCCTCTCTCTCTCTTCTATTTTTTTTTAAGAGGCAATTACCACCTTTTCCTCGCAAAGTTCTATAGTTTCGACATGACCTATGAAGCTGTCGCGACGACAAAATATTCATCAGAAAAATATTATTCATAGCTATAGCCATTGAGAAAATCTATTATCAAAAGTCTGTATGACAGAACCTCTTGCGTCTAAATGAGGCGGGTTTACCTAACAAAAGGATTTCGTTCCTCTATGCCATTCCTGAATTGGGTTCCTTCTTACAGTGCCATTGCCTTATCTTAGGAAGTATCAACTTTAGTTCCATGCAAGTCCAGCAGCTGCGTGTTTTCTAGTTTTCCTTCTTTGGGGGGAAAGATATCATCTTTACTCAAAACAATCTTTACAAGAATGGAAAGTAATCCACAAAAAGGTCAGAGCAAATATCCCCTTGGATCCTCCATCCCTGTGCTCTAATCGGGTTTGGTCAATCAAGTGAGTGATGTACGGTAAATCTCCCCGCCGATCAGTGACTCGGCTCATCTCATGAACCGTCTACGATGCGAGTCGAAACCCAGGTGGTGAAGAGAGATCAATCCCGCGAAAATGAAATATGAGCTGGGCATCAAAGATAACAGAGCTCTTGCCTTTAAAGTGGTGGCGACGAGGGAACATCGCCATCCCAGTAATCGATCTAATCCTAATGCAAATCAAGCAAATACTCTCACAGATCGACATATAGTAGAGCATTGAATCAGAAACTGCGCATTTAGCGAAATGAAATCCTATTGTCGTAATTAAAAGCGATGACATGGTTGACAACACAACATTCGAACACTGCAGTTTCTGCAGATGTCGAGGGCAGCATTCACATGGCCTTGCTGCAGCATAACGCCTGACCTGTCATCAAACGGTTTGGCAAACATCAGTTGTCATCGCATGGTTCCAAGGTCCAAGGGGGGTCGAGTTAGGTAAACAATTCCTATTCAAGTTGAGCAATGTCATCGTCAGCAGGATTCTAAATAGCACTTGCTTCAATCAAAGACTCATAATTCTCAGTATCAAAGCAAATGGCCTTCGCGAGAGGCTGTCAAACATAATGCAGTAATCACTTTAAGAGAGAAGCAAAGTCATTTAAGGCCTAATCAGAAGCTTTCAAGTGATCCCACCAGTCCAAACAAACAATACCAACACAAGAGAAGTGAATTGAAAAGAGAAATAGAACGCATACAGCTTTCTAGTTCCTAGTTTCACACAAAATTTATCTGCTGCAAAGCCAAAAGCATACTACCGTCTCTGCCCTGTCCAAACGAGGACCAAAGCAGCACTGAGGCAAAAGGGCCAGCTCTTATGAGGAGAGAGAAGAAAATGGAAAGAAAAATTTCGGAGAAAAAGAAAGATCAGTAGTATTCTACATGTTATTCTTCGTTTTCCACTCAAACTAAGTGGATGAGATCTTAATTTTTGCCATTGATCCAGAGGACACCATTATTACGCCATTGATCCCGGACAGATCTTTTGATGCATATCCGACATGTTATTTACCTTGCATAATAAATTAGGTAACATATATGAGGCACGGCATGTTCTATGAAAGCTCACAGAGATACCAAGAAGGAGCCAGAAAGAAGAAAATGTAAACGTGCACAAAAACATTCAGTTTTTTCCTTGTCGCTTGTCAGGCACGAAAAGGATTAATTAACAAGAAACTAAATAAAAGCAGAGGAATCAACAGTAAGGTAATCAAGACTTTTCAAAGGAACATAAGAATTATAAATGCTCAACCATGGTAGCCTGATGTCCCCATAAAGGAGAACTCAGGGCCCAGCATGAAATCATAACGAAATATGCAACTCTCGAGAGACAACTATGAAGCATGTTCAAAAGCTCAAGCACAATACTGTGCTTATATATCATCCCACAGACCTTCTTCCTGTTACCACTCTTGTAGTTTCTTCCTTTGCAGCAAGTCCATCAGGCACTAATCAAAGTATATCAATTAGGACAACAGAAAAGGTCAACCTAAAGAGGTAAGCTCCATTGAGCCAAACAAGAGTCTAGATGGTTGAAAGAACCTGATGCAGCAGAGAAGCAGAGTAAGAATGGGAGTTTGGGATAGAAAAGTCATCATGAAGAAGATCCTTCTAGGTAATCCATGAAATGAAGGAATTCTATCAGAGAGAGCAATTCTCACTTGACAACAACCTACTAAATATCATGATTTAATTTCTATAACATTTGATTAGCAAGCTGCTGTTCATGGACAGTTCCCCCGAAAGCTTGAAATCCATTTTCAAAGGATAAGCCACTCCAACAGTGAAGAATTTCATTCTGAACCACCATCTATTACCGGCAAAAAAAAAGATAATAAGCTTGAAACTGGTAGCAGTAGGTACCGACAGCAAGTTATAGAGAAGCAGCAAAAATTGAAAAAAAAAATGCTGAAGTATCAAGGTACCTGCTCTCAATTGGATGAAATAGTTATGTTGAATGGCTATCTGCAAACTCAAGCAATATCAGAATCAAATAATCTTTTCCTTGGTAACGAAGCTTACTGTGCCTAGCAATTGCAATCAGCATTGCAAGGACATATTTACGACACGACACGACACAACACACCAAGCTAATGCTAGCCTCTTCCACGATAAAATACCCAAGAAAAAGGATGAGAAAATTTTCTTTCCAAAAAAGATCAGTTGTTGAGGTAAGTAGAGGGCCATGATGGTTAAGAAATCTAGTATATGATCCACCCAAAGATCAGAAGCAGTTTAAAAAGATCCACAGAACAGTATTAAATATGAATAGGAGTAAAGTTATGGCTGTAGTGATATGACAATTCGTTCATATAAATATATGAGCAAAATCAAAGAGCAGAGAAGCACACCGCCAGTATGTTTGCACATTCAACAGTGATCTAAGGATGATCTACTCTCATGGGATTTTTCAAATTCCACTTTGGAAATTGTTCTCAGTCGAAAAGAAGGACTCCTCCAGCCAAGACTAGAAAAGGAGGTCATTACAGCACACTTAGTCTGAAATGTCCAAGACTCTTGACGTGATTGCCAGCCATCACATTATCTATAAAATAAATTTCGAAAATATAAGTATTCCCTTTTCAATAGCATAAAAGAATCATACTCCACTATAGATTCAGCCTTCACAGCTGGGGCCATACTTTACAGAACAAAACTGAAGACAGAATAGTACCACCACAGCTAACATGTGTAAGGAATATTTGGGGTTACACTAGTTGATGACATTTTGCATACAGACACCTGAGAGAGAGAGAGAGAGAGAGAGAGGAACGGTTCAACTCAATTCACTAAAGCAAGAATAACAACCTACATTCTGACTTAATCATTATAAAAGCCTCTTCTAGTTACAATACAAACAATCAATTGCTAAAATACAAGGAAAAAGCTCAAAATGATGTTGAACTTGCTGGGTGCAACAAGTTACAAAAAGGCCTCAGTGAATTCCTTCTGCCTATTCAATCATCAGACTACTTAAGAATCAAAAAACCCAGGACCTGCCCGTGAAAGAAGTTCATTGCCAGCATCCTTTCCCATCAAAACCATATCTTCATAGGTATATGGGCCTTTTCTTGAAGTTTCAAGCACTGAGATATAGAAACGGAACAGTAAAGAAAGATAATTAGTCTTCAGATCAATTACCCATCCTCCATTGGAATGAAGAATGGGCATAAGTCCAAGATGGTCCAAGGTTAACTTACCACGGGTCCCATCAGGTGAAGCAACCAATCCTCTAAAGATGCAATTGCCATCCTCATCTTTACAAGCATATCCCGCAATAGGAGTACGGCAAGACCCATCTAATGCCTCCAGAAAGGCCCTCTCGCAAGAAACCGCCAATCTCGTTTCCTCATGGTTCAAAGTGGCCAAGTAATTAGCCTGTGAAAAAGATATCCATTACAACAACAACACTGGATCCCATTAACTGGGGTCGTATGTATAAATGGTGCTCGATCTAGGAACGAAATTTTTTTTTGCTACCCCTTAACTAGAAATTAGAGTAAAAAACCCACCATCTTCTCATCATCACTTCGGCAGGCAATGCCAATTGCGCCTTGAGCAACAGCAGGAAGCATATCATCAATTGGAAGAATGGAAGTGACATTTTCCGTCATGTTTAACCTTTTTAACCCAGCTAGCGCCAATAGTGTTGCTTGAACAACTCCCTCTCTCAGCTTTTTCAATCGCGTCTGGACATTGCCCCGGAAGTTCTCCTGGACCTGCAAGTTAGAATTAGCCAAAAGTAGGATTAAGTAGTTGACTAATAAAACATAAACTGTATACACAACTGCAACATAGATGGTGCTGTGAAATTTAAGAAAAAGCATCATTTCTTAGTGATAAGCTTTGATTATAGTCCTTGAAATATATTATCAGTCTTTTCCACAATGCGAAATAGAAGATGAAAAAAGAAGTGCGTAGAACTCCTAATATGCTGGTCGCCATGGCCTTCATGGTCTTTTAAAAAAAATGGTGAGACTTCGCGAATAGCCGCATGCATGATAAATTCCATTTATAATTTATTCAGAAATACTAACTGAACACGTTAATAGTCTTGGCGAGATGCTTATGATGTGCATCCACATAGGATGTCTTTTGTATGTCACAAAAGTATGTTGGCTTACTTGGAGTGAAGGATATCTGTTAAGTATTTGCGACTTCCTCCTGAGTGAAGCCGTACCAATAATACTTCCAGCAGGGAGTTCAGCAAGCGACCCCGCAGACGTGGAGATAAATGCATCACGGACATCCTCGCGCTGAAGGTTGCAAGGTAGTATAGTCTCATCCGGTAAGTAAGTGGGGACATCTTTCATAGAATGGACAGCGATGTCGATATCTCCATTGATTAGCGCCTCATCTATTTCTTTTGTGAAAAGCCCCTTCCCCCCGATGTCAGCAAGTGGCTGCGTAAGGATCTTGTCCCCTGTTGTCTTTATGATCTTGATCTCTATAGCCCCTTCTTCGGTTAACTCCGGATGGCTAGCCATAAGCTTGTCTCTTGTCTCGTAAGCCTGAGCAAGTGCCAATGGGCTGTCCAATGCAGGAAGCGCATAAGTACTCATACAAAACAGATGAAACATGTGGAACAATCGCGGAATCAGACAAACAATTTCAAGTACTCTATTGTTCAGTCACTCAAAAAAACTATTCTTTTCAAATTTAAGTGAATCTTAGGAGTCCAACCGCACTAGCAGAAGCATTCACAAACTTTCCAAAGTTCTCTATGACTTCTAATGCAGCTAAGAATTTGTATCCAGTTCTCTTGCCAATTGAGCCACTTCTTAGAACCCATAATTGATTGAACTATCAGATTAATTTAAGAGTCGCAATCAATATGGCGTCACAAAGTGTGAGCAAAATCGTCTTGCATTCCTCAGAAGCTAAATTCGATTCGAGCACGTATCCCCCGTACATATAGAGAAACGAAGCTACATTCCACTGATGCAAGCAAACAAAAGAAGCGGAATTCGAGCTCTGGAAACGAGAGAACGACGCACCTTCCTCTGGTGCCGATGACCAGAAAAGCTGTCCTAGCCTCCTGGGTCTCCTTCTCGACGACGACAGAGGCTCTCACGACGCCATTGGCGCGAGGTCTCCTTGAGAAAGAAGGAAAGGCGAGAGATTTGCGAGAAAACCCAAGAACGGAGACCGACCCACCGCTCCAGGAGTTGACTGGCAACGAATGGCCAGGCCCGAGAGCTGGTCTCGCGAATAAAGAAGAAGACGAAGAAAAAGTCTCCATTTGCAGAGAATCGCAGCTCTTTATTCTGTCTAGAGAGAGAGAGAGAAGAAGAAGAAGAAGAAGAAGAGGGAGAAGGAGGAGAAGAAGATGGTTTGGTTTGGCTTGGAAGGACAGTTCTATCGAGAAATGGATTGTGGGGGTGGATAGATTTTAGGATTACGGACAGACAAGTTTTCCAGATCTCCTGCCGTTTTCAAATTATCACCACCAACACCAACACCAACACTATCATCCCCCTTTCCTTTTCTTTCCTTCCAATTCATGCCTGTTCTACTAATTGTTTATTAGTGTTTGCTAAGTCAATCGTGTTGCAAGTCTGAATTTCTCTTCACTCTTGTTTCTTACAATTTTCCTTTGTCATGAGAGGAAGGACGGGGCGGTTTTCACTATTGTGTTCTTTATTTTTAACATGTCGATATTCGCACATTCAAGTTCTCAAATTAGTACAATATCTTTTTTTTACCCCATCCTTTATAACACATTTTAGTTATTTTACATTTAGGTGATACAACTTTTTAAAGACTTGTTAAGGTCCAAATTGTTTATTAATCTTGTCAAAGTCAATCGCGTTGCAAGTATGAATTTTTCTTCCCTCTTGTTTCTTACACTTTTCCTTTGTCAAGAGTCGGAGCATGAATTCATTGACCATCGCCCCTTTTCTGTGTTATGAAGGGAGCGATCCTAATTCCTAACATGATAGATTATCCTATATGTCGAATTAATCGTTCTTGATCCAAGCCTTACTCGATATTTTGTCAAACATAATGTTTATCTAGTAAAAATAAAAGAACTTTTCTAAAATGACTAGATTTTACACTTCTCAACTCGCTGATAAAATATAATGCTCCGCTTTTGTCTATGCTTTAGCTACGCTTTCTCTCTTCATTAATGTTTTGGTTTATCGCGACGCTACGTCGATCGTGACTAATAACGTTACATAATAATCCCATAGCATTGTATTGTCCTAATATAGGTAGTTAAAATCAGCCTGGCTTCCATGGCTCCTCCTATCCGCATTAAGTTTTTCTTTTAAAAGAAGTAGCATTATTGACATTTTTATAATCTACTGTCTTGTGAATTTTAAAGATATTTGCCATTGACATTTTTATAATCTATGCGTGGAGACCAAACATGTATTGTTATTCCTTCTAAAGTGATTTCCTCTGTCCATCCAAGCGTGGAAACCACGCATATGACTATGACATTTTTGTGTGTGCTTCAAGACAAAAAAAAAAAAAGTTTTTTGTTTGACACTACATATGCACATTTATTTAGGGATGAGCAAAAGGAACCGACCGGATCGATTGGTGCGGGACGATATCCGGGTTCATTTGTCCGCTTTGCGATTCTATAAAAGTGGAAACGGTGAATTCCGATTTGGTTCCCGATTCTAGAAGCAAATCGTACTTGATTGGACCCAATTTTTTGTTTTTGCAATTATCTTTTATTTCTTACAAATTTAAAAAACCCTACTCTCATTTTGAAAAAAAACTAATTGCCACAATATAACCAGAGAATATAACGACAAATTAGAAAAAGAAAGAACAGACCACCAATCCATTGGACCACTCGGGACCGATCCTGTTCTAGGACTTGGTGATCTGATTCCTAATTTCACAAATTGAGAATCAATCCTTCTGGTCCGATTTCCGGTTCTTGGGTGGGACTGGATTACTGAAAACGCTCACCCTTACATTTATTTAATCATTGATCTTTATTTACTAGTTTTTTTTGGTCAAAATCTCCATTTACAAGTTCACAGCACAAAGTTTCGGTTCTTTACTACGCAACCCCAGGAGTACGTGTGTATTTCACAGCCGAAAGCCCGAGAAGTTCTTTCTTTATCCCAGCAAAAACCCTAGTACCGGCGGCTTCTGTGTCATTCCCTCTTGCCTCAGTCTCTCAATCCTCGCACTCGGTCTCTCCGAAAGGCATTGCAACTCCGTCCTCTTTCCCAGCAATGGAAGGAGGCCCTGCCGACGAAGCAGCGAAAGCTGTCTCGGACCTGACCGTGGACGCTTCATCTGGAGAATCTCAGAGCAAGAAGTAAGCTCCTGCAGTCCGCGTGCCCCATCGAACACGCTCTTCACTGTTCTCGCGCTGCTTTCATTTGATGGGCCTGCGTATTTTGTTTGATAATCAATCAAAGTTCGGTGCTTTGAGATCAAACTCGCTTGCCTGCCTCAATTTGGTTCTTGGGTTTTTTTCTTCTTTTTTCCTACTTTCATTTTTCGGTTATGTATTCTGATGTGTCGAGCTCCTTTTCGAACTGACCGTAGTGCACGCAAGAAGGAGTTGAAGAACAAGCAGAGGGAGGAGGAGAGGCGGCGCAAGGAGGAGGAGAAGGCTAAGCTGGTATAAGGAAGCTGTTTCCTTTGCTCATGAATTTTCTGTTAGTTGTTCTGGAAATTGGTTCTATCAAAACTTCAGGTGGAGAGTTTTTTTCGGTCTTTATTTCGCAATGTGGAGGCGTTTTGTGCATTGCGGTCCTACGTGGCTTTAACTGGAGTACAAAAAATTTATCTTCTTTCGTTGAATTTAGCTTTTGGCATTTGGTTTGTCGAGGGATGTATTTTAGCTGGCTATATCGGTGTGGATATAGTTCTTTTTCTTTTTCTTTTTGTAAAGCTAGTGCAGATATAGTTAGGTACGATAATTTTCTGGTAAAAGGCATTGTGCATCGACAATCGGCTGCTCAAATTGCATTTGGTTTTGTCTCTGCATTGTTGGATGTGGATAAATTATCAGTATATCTCGTAGAACGAATCAGATGGACTGCTCACGATCTTCTGTTTTCCATGAACTCTGTTGGATAGATGTCTGTTTAGAAGAGTCTTAGTAGAAAGAAAAGGATTTGTTTTTCTTCTCTCTTTTTTTGTTTTGGGGGGGAGGGGGGTGGCATTTTACTAATTATAGTTGCTTGCTCATTTTCGTTCTTAAACCTGCATAAACGAAGCCTATAAATGTAAATAATGCCAAAGGACACTTATTTTGAATAAACTTGAATGGCAAAGATGCTTATATCTTAAGTAGATGGCCATTTTAGATCTTGAGTGGATCAATCCTGGTCCGACCTTTGTTAATGAGTATTGTCATTTCTTTTGATGACTTGAATCCTGATGCTAATTTGACTTGCACAAATGTGAAGGCCGCCGGCAAGGCAAGTTCCCAGTCTCAGAAACCTGGAGCAGCTGATGATGAGGACATGGATCCAACGGTGTCTATCATTTACTCCCTTGTTGTATTGCATATTACTACTTTTTTTATGAGCTTCATATATTCATGCTTGTTTTCTCTTGCCTACTGGCAGCAATTCTTTCAAAACAGGCTGAAGTATCTCGAGGCACAGAAGACAGATGGGAAAAACCCTTACCCTCACAAGTTTCAAGTTTTGATGTCTATCACTGAATATATTGACCAGTATGGAGGCTTAAACAATGGAGAGCATCTGGAGGATGTAGCCATAACTTTAGCTGGTACTTATAACGGTGTTTTCTCTGTATGGGAGAAATATGTCATTTTGGCTTGTCTTCTGCTCTTTATCTCAGCATTTTTTCTGTTGTTCAAGGTCGAATCATGAGCAAACGATCTTCATCTTCAAAGCTTTTTTTTTATGATTTGCATGGGGGTGGAGCAAAAGTGCAAGTTATGGCTGATGCTAGGTGACTTTCACTTCCTTTTCTTCTTGCTTGGAAAATTAGTTTGTTTTTATTAAATTTTTGTTCTTCAATATTCTTTTGTCTACTTTTACTTTTACCATCTTATGTTTCCATTTAGTTAGCAATTTGCATACGGTAGAAATTATTATTATTCTGGACACATTTCATACACTGGCAGCTTTAATTACCTCAGATACCTCTTTCAAACGCTCACACGTTTTTGTTCATCGATCATCCAAAACTTTTAGGCAATATTGGTTGGAAACTGAAATACAACAGCTTCAAGATCATTTGCTTCTAGAAATTTTTCCATTCCCTTTTGTTTGCAATATTTCGAACAAGTGACAGTTTTGGCATGAGGTTAGATACTAATATTTGGATGGCAGTTTGAGAGATTATCAACACATCGATGCTTGACTGTGTTCTTAAGATATCTTTCTCCACCAATTTTTGCTTTCCCTTCCTCTAATTCGAATGGGCCTCTCCATGCAAGCCTTTATTCTACAGGACTTCCTTGTCGAAATAGTAAAGCATGATTACACATATCCATGCTTAAACAGTTAATGGCTTGCGTTCATTTGTGCAAGAACATCACCTTCCTCCCCCATAAGTACAATCACCGAAAACCTGTAAGATACAAAAAAGGGAAAGAAGAAAGAACCTTTTGTTTATTGACTATATCAGCCCTTTCTTCGAAATACTATATGTTTTGTGGTACTCATTTTCGTTTTGTTGCTTTTAAGATTCCATAATTTAGTTCTCTCTATGTCAAACTGCAGTAAATCAGGTATGGACGATGCTGAGTTTTCAAGATTCCATTCCAACGTGAAGCGTGGTGATATTGTTGGCATCAGTGGTTTTCCAGGTTTGGTTCTTGCAACTTAATTGCTGTATTTCTTTCATCAGCTCATTATTTACTTCTGATGCCTGGGATGCTATTGTTGATGTAGCTATGAGTGAGATCTTGTATTCTTGGTCCGTAACAGTAACTTCATCATGTCCTTTGACGGGTAGAAAACTTCTAGCTGGTCGAGAGAACTATTAAATTGCTTTTGCTGATAGATCTTCAAATGATAATTCGATATGCTATCAAAGAATGGTACCGGTGCCTTCCATGGGAGTTTAACTCGTTGACTAGTCCTCAGAGAGAAAAAGGGTGTAAAACATTGTATGTTGTGTCATACTTTCGCTTCTTCTGGCAATGGATGTTCTCATTTTGTTGTTTTGGCAATGGATGTTTCCTCTGATGTCCATCTCATCTTCTTGTGAAAGCTAGCTGGATGGGAAAAACAAGGGCGAATGATTAAAAAATTTGACCATTTTCTTTGTTTATGGATGCAAACACCCATGTGATAAGATAAATTGGTGTTCACAAAAATTTCATGGGGCACAATTTCTTAGGTCAGTTGGTTCGATTTTTTCCCTTCAATGCAGACTTCAGTGAACACAGCTTGAGTGTAAAAGCATAAGGTACTTTTTTACTTCCTGTCATAATCTAAATATTACTTGCATTTCAGAAAATTATGATTTTATGTAAATCTACGTGTCAACATTTGAGTTTTGTGAAAGCTTTAGGAGCTTTGAATTTAAATAAATTCAAAGTTGCAAGATTTAGATTAAACAAAAACAAAAGGTGAAAGTCAATTTAGACATGCCCAAGGAAGGGATGTATAATAATAAGGGGGTCGAAGAGACTCCCCCTCCTGTCCCAAGGGATCAGTTGTCAAAGTCCATAGTACCACTTTATATATTAGACTACATCAAAATATGTATTTATGATTAATCGCACATCTTAATTTTAACAGTCCTATGTATATGTGTATTACATGTATATGTGCTGTACTTGTTCTTAACCAGACCTTTATATCTCCTTGGATGGCTCTTTTACCTTGTTAATGTTTTTCTTTTCTTCGTTGTTTCAGGAAAAACCAAAAGGGGTGAGTTAAGCATATTTCCCAAGTCTTTTATAGTTTTGTCCCATTGTCTTCACATGATGCCAAGGCAAAAAGCTGCTCCGGGTTCAGAAAATGCAAATGTGAAGGTAAGAAGGCGTGATTTAGAATTATCTAAGATAGGAATTACTTCATGATGCGATTGATTCTGCGTGCTTGTGCAGAAAACAGAACTGTGGGTTCCAGGAAGTACCAGGAATCCTGAAACCTATATATTGAAAGATCAGGTACTTGATCAATAACCATTATTTGGTCATATTTAGATTTTGTGGTTCAGTTTTAGGACTTTTTCTACTTGAGACTGGTTTCTTTAACAGTGCTTGATTGCAATTTGACATGTAAATGGAAATCCAACATCGGAGATAGCCCTCTAGAACACTATTGTGCCCTAAAAGCAATTGTGTCTTTAGTTTATGTTGGAATGACTTAACTCTATTCTGTGGTATTGCAACGGATAGGTTCTTGGTTATATCAATATTCATCCTACTGTTATTTGTTTTACTTGATTAACATTTAGTTACAGTGGTTGAGTTTTTTCTTAATGATCTGTTGATTGAATCAAGTTTTTTTTTTTTCTCTTTCTCATGAGTTGTTTGATAAAATGCACCGATGTGCAGAAATTGATTTTGTTGGTTTACTTATTTGCTCTATATATTTCTTTCTAGGAAACTCGATACCGTCAGCGTTATCTGGATTTGATGTTGAATCTGGAGGTTAGACAGATATTCAAGACTAGAGCCAAGGTCATTCAGTATGTTAGGAAGTTCCTCGATGATCTTGACTTCTTGGAGGTAAGCGAACCATGCTTTTCTGTTTGTCTGCTCTGTTTGTGACCAGTGCATTAGATTTCTCAGCCTTATCAACTTTCAGGTTGAGACACCTATGATGAACATGATTGCCGGAGGAGCTGCTGCCCGTCCTTTTGTGACTCATCATAATGACCTAAACATGAGGCTGTACATGCGTATTGCTCCTGAACTTTACCTCAAGGAGCTGGTTGTTGGAGGCTTGGACCGTGTTTATGAGATAGGAAAGCAATTTAGAAATGAAGGAATAGATTTGACTCATAATCCTGAGTTCACTACTTGCGAGTTCTATATGGCTTTTGCAGACTATGATGATTTAATGGAGCTCACCGAGAAAATGCTTAGTGGTGAGGGTTTTCGACATTTAAATTGAGATCATCCTGCATGATATTTGTCTCCCTATATAAATCTTATACTTTGACATATTTGACGAAACAGGGATGGTTAAGGATCTTACTGGTGGTTATAAAATTAAGTATCATGCAAATGGACTTGACAACGATCCAATTGAGATTGATTTCACTCCCCCTTTCAGGTATGAGATTACACATGACAAATTCATGTTATGATGGATCTATTGTTACACATTTGATCATTTGTTGGGATTCAACTTGTGCAGGAGGATTGACATGATAGAGGGGTTAGAAAAGGTGGCTAATCTTGACATTCCAAAGGATCTGTCGAGTGTTGAAGCTAACAAGTACTTGGTGGATGCTTGCGTTAGGTTTGATATCAAGTGTCCTCCTCCTCAAACAACAGCTCGTTTGTTGGATAAGGTAAGCATAAACACTTTTGCGTGTTCTTGATACTCACAAACCAACACTTAGCTAATTGCCTGATTAATTCAGCAAATTGCCTCTGAAGATGAGCATGCAAAGATGCTTGTAGTTCTACTGTGTAGCCTCTTGAATTGTCTTTTTCATTGTTTAAGGCGATGCAGAAGTTAATTGGTATAGGTGTCTAGTTGAATAAAAGCATTTATTGGAAGCGTAAATTAACATGCTACTCAATTTTTTGTTTTTCTTTTGGCCAATAACCTTCAGCCTGTTACTGGAGTTCATTTCATCCTTATCATTTGCAGCTTGTGGGGCACTTCTTGGAAGAGACCTGTGTGAATCCTACTTTCATCATCAATCATCCTGAGATCATGAGTCCCTTGGCAAAGTGGCATAGATCGAAACCAGGCCTGACTGAAAGATTCGAGTTGTTTGCTAACAAGCACGAAGTATGCTTTCTCCCTTTGTCCAGGTTTTTTGTACTTCCATCATTTGTCTCTTTTTCCTTATTCGTGTTTTCTCTGGTCTGTCTCTGGTCAGCTCTGCAATGCATATACCGAATTGAATGATCCTGTAGTACAGCGGGAGCGATTTGCCGAACAACTCAAGGTATGATCATTGCTGGGTGCAATTTTTGGTAAAACTCTCGGGAAGCAATTCTGAATTGAGTCTGCATGATATTCAGGATAGGCAATCAGGTGATGATGAAGCCATGGCTTTGGATGAAACATTCTGTACCGCACTTGAGTATGGTTTGCCTCCAACTGGCGGCTGGGGGATGGGTATTGATAGGCTTGCCATGCTTTTGACCGACTCACAGAATATTAAGGTGCTCTCTCTCTCTCTCTCTCTCTCTCTCTCTCGTGTATACATGCTTGCATGCCCACGTACAATCGTGCATACATGTAGTTTTGATGTTCTGCTTTCTATGTCAACAGGAAGTACTCCTATTTCCGGCTATGAAACCGCAAGACGAGCCTCCAGCCAAAGGTACAAATCTGCATATCTGTTGCATGAAAATGTCTTCATTTATTCTTCCTTCTTATAATTCAGCCAATTTTGTAAGTTTGGTGCCTGATGGCTGAATGGTTATCTGGCAGCTCCATAATCTTAGGGATGTTGACATGCTTAAAATCTGGGACATTATGGTGTTTCGTCAATTCGAGTGGAAAGCACCATCCACCTAGAATCATAGCCAGTACCTCGCACTGTGACCCAAAACTATCTGGTTATCTATAGTAGTTTTAAAGTACAAATTGTAGTATCATTACCGAAAAGCCGGCCATAGGGATGTGGAAGCATATACTTTGATGGAACATTATTAATTTGATTCTTGGATGCTTTGGCACTTATTTTCTTTAATATTATATGGATATGAAATAGGCAATGTTTGTGTGTTATAGTATATTTTGTCTATCGAGCACTTTGGCTCAGAGTTGCTTGATTGATACACAGATGAGGCAAGTTTTCTTCTAGTATGGATGATCCTAATGTCATTCTTTGTAGAGCTCTCATGTTCCTTAACAATGAACAGCACTTCAACTGCACTGTAGTATGATTGGATGAAATGCATCCTCCCAACCTAAACTGATAAATATATTCATGTTTGTAATAATTGTGGACCATATTAAAGTCCAAAAACATGGCAAAAGAATAAATGTCGTTTATACAGAGAAATGTAGTGGAATCGTTTAATGAGAATTGGGAAATGGAATGTTAGATTCGAAGAGAAGTTTCAGGAAAATGGAGATTGTAAATCATTCCCTTGAAACAAAACGCACAAGGAATCCCAAATTGTCTAAAAAAAATTGGGCCGTTGTTGGCTGAAGCCGGTCTAGACCTTAACAATTGGCTGGTCCCCCTAAGAAGTTGGCCAAGCAAACGTAAAAAGCTCAAACTCTGTGGCATTTTGGACCGTGGTATTTAAAACCTTAACTAGGTATGTACCATAATGTTGGTGAAGTTTTTTCCTTTACTTTCCTTCTTTTCTTGACCTTTTTTTAAACTAGAGCCCCGCCAAGTCATGATAGTGATAGGTCATGGGAATTCATTTATTCTAAGAAGCTTATGCTAATATTAATTTTTTATGCCACTAATCCTTTTCTAGTTAATTTGACAATCCCAATGCACGACCGTAAGTCACTCAACATTCAATCAAGGTTACCACATCTCAATATAGAATAAAAGGACTTTGTGTATCACGTTTCACATCTTATGCGAGTTCATAAGGCTGTAAATTTTCGTATTGTGCTACATTATAAGAGCCAAAGAAAAAATAATGTCCTGGCTCTATCTTTTCTTTCCTAAGATAATTCTTTGTCGAATGGAGGGTCCGAAACAAAACCAACCCCCCACCCCCTTAAAAAAAATAAAAAATAAATAAAGGTTGAAGTTGGGGAGGGGCAACAAAAGGCCAAGCCAAGTTGGGTTAGTGGGAGGAATTGGACATTCCATGTTCACAAGAAAGAATCAGAAGACATACCTGGTTTTACACTATCCAAACAAACGCAGCTTTTGAGCACTCAGCCCTAAAATTCTTTTGGCTCCTCTCTTTTGTCTCAAGAAGACAAGGCCACAATGTTCAAGAATCTCCATGATGAGGACAGAGAAAGAGAGAAGAGAAGCAAGAGAGAGTGGAGAGAGCATCACACAACATAAAAGGTCACTCACTCGTGGATATGATAAATCGTTTTACGCACTTTTAAAAATGATTCTTTTTGGACCATCTTCAACTCTTTGTACTAACCCACCCACCCCCACTCTCTTTTGTATGCACCTTTCGCTTAGATTATTTCTTTTCGATTTATTAATTGAACGTACACCGAGATTCTTCATTATTTGCCATAAATCATAATTCCATTGGACAATATCCTTTTATAAATATTATATACTAAGTGCACCCCTCGATTTTCCCCCCCTTGAAGCTAAAAAGGGTCATAGAAATATGTAAGCTACATCATGGTCCGACCTATTAAACAGACCAATTGTAAAACACCATTTACCTTTATCTGACCGTCATGCTTGGTTTGGTCCCCTTCGTCCCTCTATCCGATTTGTGGGTGTGGGTTTGTGTGTGTTTGAGAAAGAGAGAGAGAGAGATTGGTCAACTTGAGGGAATTGTTCTTCAATAATGGAAGAAATGTCATAAAAGAGAAGATTCTTGGGATTTCATTGTGGGCATAGTGTGGCCAAAAGCAACGTGGTCCATTGCTCTTTCTTCCTAGACCACAAATGACAATCTCGTCCAAACTTCATATATTGCATTTTGATACCTTAGTACAATGACGCGATAAGACCAATATACAGAATAATGCGACGACATTATTTAGATAATAGGGACTTCTTGTGTCCTCTTTTGGACTCAAACGATATCATATTGTCTTTACGATCTCGAACATCCGGTCATATATGTTTTAAAGTAAAATTTTGCATCATCTACATGCAATCTTGGTACGCATGACCAAGGACTTTAACTTGCTTTATAACCAATGAGAATAGACAAGTATGTACTAAGTTTGGGAAGGAACAGAGGTGCTCTCCTTAGACAACTTTTATACGCAGAGACTCAACCACCCTCGCTCGACAAGCATAATCCGCGCATTTACATAGAGGAGTACAGACATTCAACTATGCCGAAATTCAAGGACCAAGTGAAAACACAAAATTCGGGTGAATGCGTGGCAATTGGCCAAGAAAAAGTATCAACCATTAAAATTGTGTCGGTCAGCATATGATGACCGACCTGGCCAGGCCGCAATTATTTCACCAGTCTTGTGGAAGTAGGTCAGCATGCCTTTTATTTTGTCCGAATTTGGTGGCTCTCATGTTCCCTGTACAATAGATTACAATGTTAAAGCATGGGGAAGAACTAAAACTAGGGTTTCATCTCATCAATCTCATCATTCGATGTTGCTCTTCTTTGTTTCCTAGGATTGCATGCTTTTTGGTGTTAAAAGATAGTTCCATTCTTACGATATGACTCGCCAGATCTTCCATACAACAAGAACATATAATTTTACAAATACGACCTTCATACCGATAGAGAAAGGGATAGTAGTGGTACCTAATTGGAGTGCGATCAAAAGAATAATTACAAATGTGTTTACGACATCTTTAAGGCGAGTAGAGTTTATTGTCATGGGATATAAAAATAGAATGATGAACTTTCTTGTGGCAACTTGATATGGTAATTTGTATGGACCAGTACTAGACATAAAATAGAACCTAATTCTTGTTATGAACTGTCATGTCATGGGACAAACCAAAGTGATTCACGCATGGGGGGGAGAGGGGGGCGGTGGGTTGTTGTACTTTGGTATTAAATAAGTGTACCACATGTTCCAATTAGTCTTGGTGGAGCCTCCTCTGGCCTTATTATCTCAATTAATTGTTAGCTTTGCAACATGATATGCCGGTGAAGTTTGTCCGCATTTCATGCTTGTGACCGGGGGAGATGCGTTGGAATCTCTCTGTATATATCAATGTGTGTTTAATCAATTTAGTTCTTTCAGTCACTTTTGATCAGAAATCGTTAACGTGGCAGTTTAGTCAGTGCCGGCCACCCTATGTAACACGGCTGACGTTGACATTAACAAATTTTTTTATTTTCTTTTTTTCCTCCTTTACACAGGCAAGGTCAGAGGGGACACACTGAGCAAGAGCCAACGACCCTTGCCAATCCCTTGGGCGAGGGTCGCAAAGCCCTCACCAGTCATAATGAGGGCGAGTGAGGGCCGCAATGACTTGAGAAGGGCTTGTAACACCCTTGTTGGCCATAGGAGGGCTCGCGTGCCCTTGCCAGATTTGGCTAGGCAAGGGCATCGTTGTGGCCCGCAAGCCGAGGGCTTCGCAGCCCTCACCCAATGGCCGACGAAGGTTGCCGACACTCGGCTAGCAGCCCTACCTATGCAAAAATAGAAAAAAGAAAAGAAAATATAATATATTAAAATAATAATTAAAAAAGGGACCCCAATGCTTTTTTGTTGATGGGGAATATGAACCACACCCCAACACTTTTTGGAGTGGAATTCTTTGGTTAAAGTTGTGAACTCTATACGATTGTAATTTAAATATGAGATGCATTAATTAACAAAGATTACGGGCAAGGTTCAAAGCTGATTAAGAAAAGTCTCTCATAGAATTCAGCTTAAGCACATTACATGGCATATAAGTCCATTTCAATGTGCTTCAAAAAATCGACCAAAACAAATGTGCTTTAAAAAGAAAGATCCCTTGCATCCGCATGAAATGGACTTAACATGGCATATAGCAAAAAGGCTTGCACTATGAAAACCGCCCCCATGTTATGTTCGATGTGGATAGGATATCCAAAGAGGAAAGATCACCCGAACAAGCCGTGCAAATTCCTAACATCAAAGCTCTTTGTTTAGTACAAATTCGTGGGATCATTCGATATAACGTATCAGCTATTTGTCTTATTGTCTATCGTCATACATAGCCGTGCACAATTGAACGAAACTTTAAAGGCCCTAATGATCCATACACACTGTATCTTATGCATGAAAACTGCCTGATTCCATAGTTAACGCGATACCTATTTCAACTCTTAATTCAATCGATAAACTCGTGTCATCTTAATTATTTGTATGTACATGGTAATATTTGATTGATAGTTTGTTTTTCTTCCATTTAAAGCCAAAATAAGCCATCAAACCTGTTTTACATCGTTCATGATATAACATGGGTCGATACGAACGACAGACGATTTCGATCATGGACGCAACTGCGCTCAAAAGAGTTCTTCGAATGCGACGTTTCTGTATCTTGCACCTACTTCTTTTATCTGTTCTCTGTTTTTAGGGTTTGTTGTTTGCGAGAAGGAATGTGACATGCGACTTCAAGGACAGAGATACCAAAATTAATGAAATTTACTTAGCTTGGCCCGACACTATTGCGTCTTTTATTACGTGACTCCATGTAGAATCAGAAGTTCTTTTGTCAGTAATTGACAAAAGAACTAAGCAACAAAAACAAGTTATGTCTAATATTAGGCATGAAACTTAGCCCACTAAAGCACTCTTTCCTTTTTTTTCATTGTACATGATTTTTCGTCTTTGATAATTTTGAGGGTTTTGCAAATTCTTTATAGAACATGATGGCATCAGATGATTTTGATCAGGGATTTTGATCCTTCCTTAGGAATGAATGTCCCACTTTTGTCTGTTCAATTGAAAAAAAGAAGTATAAAAAGGTCGCTGTTCCACATGGGCAAAGTTGACCAGTTCGATGTTGCCGGCCCTACCCCCACCTCATCTTTTTTTCTTTTTTTTTTTTGGTGACAAAAATCCTTTATTCTCTATATAAACAACTTAAATATATCTGAGGCAGATATAAAAGCCAAATTTCTTGGTCAAGTTATGTCAGTTTTATAAAGTAAAACACCGATGGTATTAATCGCATGCACGCTCAAGTAGTTCTTTTTTATTATACAGGAACAAGAGGGCGGAGGCCCAAACCTGGATATGATTTTGTAGTCGTAATCCACATCATCAAGACCATGCTTAAGCATATGACTCCAAACTCTTAATTCCTTAATTAAAGGAAATAGTGACACTATGTAACACTAACAGGCTCGAATCAAACCGAATAAAAATTACATAAAAAGATTGACGTAATTCGATTGTCTTTCTTGAGAAATAAAAGGTACTAATCATTTTTATGGAAAAATTGTCCAAAAAGCCATAAATTTATTGTACGGTGGCCAATTCAGTCCCAAATCTTTCAATTGTGTCAATCCAGTTTTAAAAATTTTGACGATTTGCTAATTTAGTCATAAACTTTTTAATTGTGTCAATTTCGTCCTAAACCTTTTGACGATTTGCCAATATAGTCATTTTGGCTAATTATCTAATTAATAGATTTAGGGCTAAATTGGCAAATTTTCAAAAGGTTTAGGACTAAACTGACAAATTGAAAGGTTTAGGACTAAATTGGCAAATCGTCAGAAGGTTTATGAATGAATTGACACAATTGAAAGGTTTAGAAATGAATTGGTTGCCGTACAATAGGTTTAAGACTTTTTGGACAATTATCCCCATTTTCTATGTACAACACTATTAGCTACTTGGTGAGTTACATATAAGTTATATTTATCATCTAGCACAATTATCGATCACAATTGAAAACCCTAAATATTAAATGAGAATAATGTTCAATTCAATGTCCCTACTTGATAGAGTAGGCCTGACCATAATGGACTGCCTGGACCTGACCGAACCGAATTGGCCGGTTTGGTTCGGTTCCTTGGGGCTCCGATCTGAGGAACTGGACCAGATCGAATAATATATATGTTTTTTTTAAAATTTTCCTAAATGTAAACCTAACCCTAAACCTAAACTTTTACTTTATGTTTTCTTAGTGGAATTTTAGCGACAACGCTATGTAATTAATGAGAGGTGGTCCGGTGAATATGTTATTAACGAGAAAAATTAACAACAAATCATTAAAAAAATTCGATCGGTCCAATGATAGGGGTGCCCGCGAACCAGACTGGTCGGTTTGGTCCGTAGTTCCGGAAAGTGGGAACCGGGATCACCGGTCCGGTCTTCGGTATCTAAGGGAACCGGACCAATCCGGACTGGTGCACACCCCTATGATAGAGAGCTTGACTCTCAATGTGGCTTTAAGGTTCGGCAGTGTCTGATCCCACTCGAGCTTTGTACACTGGCCTCACTTAGCTCCACATCATCTTCACCTTTATATTTCCTGCTAATTTCCAAATAGATACCGGTTTTAGATGCTTTAGTGATTTATCTCCCTATAATAAAAACTATAAAATTGTCGCATGTCATAGACACTGTTGTTCAAGCGAGAGAGAAGGCAAGCCAAACCCAAGTCGCATGATATTTTGGCGTTTACGAATGACGTGAACCATACACCATGTCCTGCGTTTAGTAGTATGTTGACATCATACGCAAATCCTTCAACTATTTCTAGCTGCTTCTTTAAACCCATCGTTGTCGAATTCGAGTTTCGCATGTCCACAAAAGTTTTCATCGGGGGATGATCAATCATGGTTATTGTTCTTAGCGTGTCGTCGACATGCCAACGTGACGTGACTAAATTGGAAGTTGAAAGGGTGGGTTCGAAGATAAACTCATCGAAGGCATAAGCAAAAATGATCCTCCCGATTTAATAGAGGTAATTTTTTTTCTTATCTTTCCTATACAAATAAATAACGGAAAACCCTAAACATAAGTTTTGTTCTACTCCCTATTTATGTATTTAGAACTGCAGATTTTCATGCAAATGTTGCAACCTCGGGGACAAGAAACGTAGCTTTAAGCAAAAGGCAAAAGGAAAAGGCAGGAAAAATAATCGGAAATTCCCTTGTAACTTTGTCCTATGTGACCACATTATTCGGATCTGGTAAAACACCTTAACCTTCCTCGGAATGATATATATGCTGGCTCCATGTACGATGAGCTTGGGGTTCCACATTTAGAAATAACACATGGCATTTATGACCCGATTTTTTTTTTTTCCGGCTCTACTCTTTCCGAAGATAAATAATTTAATCATTATGACACCAGGTGTTATTTGCTCTCTCCAACTAGCTAGATTGATAATAATAATAAAAAATAAGAAAAGGAAGAAAAATCAAAGCCATATTGAACTCCACAAGTCAAATTGCTCTTTCCCTTCCGGAAGATTGAGCATTATCCTCCACCTAATCGAGCGGGAAATAATGTGCCATAAAATAGAAATACATTTGGATAACATTTATGCAGAAGTCAAACAATGTTTCGAGCATTTCTTGAGAAAACAAATTGTTCTTCGCAGTTCATGAATCGAGTCAACCACATATATTTAGTCCCATTATTGCATGATGACTGCATCTTATCGACAAAATTTGCATATTAAACCTAACTAGTTGTGTTCATGATTGTTGTCATACGGCAAGAGAAACACCCAGTGGGGGTGAGCGGTGCATGCTAGCTTGACTTCTCTTGGTTGGTGTCCAAATTGAAATTTCAGTATTTTCTGTATTGTTTACTTTGCATTATGCATCTAGGGTAATCGTGTGTAAGGATAATCATTGACAAGTGGAATTCAATTTAATTAATCTTGCGTCAGTCCCCGAGAGAATACATTTAACCTGAAGAAGCAGGTAAGAGTTGATTTGAATCGAGTCATTATTACCCTCTTACAATTCGAGTGATTATAAAACCAAATTAGACTCTTTTGCTAAAGTAATTAAAACAAAGTTTTAAAAAAAAGAGAGAATGGTGGTTGGAGGTATTGTGCTCATTTCACGGCGCCTCTATTAAGAAAAGAGGCCGTGGCGAATTGCAATTGAAGTCCAAAAGAAAGGCTCGAGCTAGTCTAAATATGTCGACCACCTAATCCACATTGGCTGGAGTAGATAAAATCTTGACTTTTCTGATGTGGACGTTTCATCAGCTTAGGAACCTTAGGGTTATTATTATTATTATTATCAAGAAGGCATGCATGTGCTTTTTGCTTTGATGATGTTATTTCCTAGCACTATTGTGATTTCTTGACAAGGGATGTGCTTTGACAAAACTCCCCCAAGAGGCAACCGTGGGGAATTTTCCTTCTCTATTCTGTCGGAGAAAAATATATTATTGTCAATTGGTTCTTCTAATGGGTTAATTTTTTGGACGAAATAATTTTTTTTTCTTTTTAGTCAGTTCTATCTCTAATTCTCCTTTCTCTACCTCTTGCAGAGCGCGGGAGTCAAACCTCGCACCTATGATACTAGTGTCCCCTCCAATCTTTTTACCAGCAGGGCCGCGTGTCTATTGACTTGGACAAAATAAATTTCAAAAGGTCGTATTTCATATGGGTGTGTATACTCACCGATATTGTGATTAGATTTTATTTATTTGTTTTGAGAATATTAGCCGTTCTTTTGAATTCTAGGTGATATGTTTAGTAGTGACCTATTTTTTTTTCTACGTTTTCTTCTCTTGCAAGACACTAATCTTTTATCAACTTTTGTGGAAATAATTCAAGCTTCTTTGTATCGTGCATCTTGAAACTGATCTGGTGTGATCTAAATTCGTGTTTATCCGTGTGCTCTTAGCCAAGAACTTGATGCTGTCCTGTTTGATTTGTCTTGAATATTATATGTGTTATTGCTCTTTATTTTTGAGAAAATTGTTCAAAAAGTCATAAACCTATTATACGTCGACTAATTCAATTCTAAACTTTTCGATTATGCCAATTTAGTCTTAAAGCCTCTTGAGAATTTACCAATTTAGTCCTATAATCCTTCCGGCCAGTTTTGGCTGACGGGCGATGTAGTCAGCGTCGGTCATCTATGTGGTAGCACCAATGCTAACGTGGACATTTTTGTAATTTTTTTTAACTTTATGATTTTTTTTCCTTTCCTTTTATTTTTCTTTTTTCTATTTACTTTTTCCGTCCGCTTCCATTGACTGGCCTCAAAGGTCGCTGGCGCTTGGTGAGGGTTGCCCTCGGTTGACCTAAAAGGGCATCCCTTGCCAGATATTGGGATATGCTCGACTATACTTCTTCCGTGATAGGTCAATCTTTTAGGATGATTATAGTCCTACATAAATTATAGGAAGAAAATATTGGATCAAAGTCTCTTTCAGATCAAAAGGGTTGAATATTTCAGGAAAGGTCCTTGAAGACGACGTATTACTCAATTATATGATTAAATTTTGGGAAAATGACACATTTGATCGTTATACTTTAACCCAATATGCAATGTGGTCCTTCAACTTTTAACTTGTCTAATGCGATTCCTGAACTTTAGTTCAATGTGCAATATTGTCCCTAAACTTTTAATTTGTTCAACATGATTTCTGAACTTTTGGTTCATGTTCAAACTAGTCCCTGAATTATATGAAAATGTTCATTGTTGTCTTTGAACTTGAATCAATAGAAGGATAATATTGGATATGTTCATAAAGTCTTGGGACTAGTTTGAACATTTACAAAAACTTCAGGGACCACATTGAGCAAAGTAAAAGTTTAGAGATCACATTATACAATGGGCTAAATTTCAGGGACCACATTGAATAAATTAAAAGTTTAGAGACCACATTGCAAATTGGGCCAAAGTTCACAAACTATTTGTGTCATTATCCCTTCAATCTTAAAAATGTAATTCTGAATAAAGTTAGAGGTATCAAGAATCCCAGAAAAATATATATTAAGTGACATAATTGAACAATCCAATTTGGTCTTGCTAAATCACATTGTAAATGAACATTAGGGAGAATATTTATCGTTAATATTTGATAGTTCCACGTTTGGGGCATCAAATAGATCGACTAATATATGTACTCATCTTCTTGTCGCTAAAGAGATTAACTTAATCAAAGGCTGATTTTAAAGGGGCCAAAAAAGAAGTGCTCAACTCACTACTGAACAATTCAATGCACATAATATTGAATACCCCACTAGCAAAAATATCAAATGCCTTAATTTTTTTTAGGGCCATCTATAAAATGCGTTAATGAGATTCCCAAATATATCTCCAATAAATAGTATGTGCCTTTGAAGGCAACGTACAGGTTTATCTGAAACATTCCAAGCTCCTGAAATTTGTATATAAGAGGGAAAACTTTTCGGGTTGAATGAGTACGAATATGTCCTTTCAAGTAATACGAAAGGTTAGGGTTTCAACCCCCAAAAGAATATGAAAAGGTAAGAGACAAGGGACAGGAGATTTGAGAAAAATCATATGATATCGATGAAGGGACAAAACGGCTTGAATGTTTTGGACAAGGATAAAGATTCAAGGGTCTCTTCGAAGGGGGTCTCCCGCCTAGGCTTTCCAAATTGGCCTTCCACTAACATAACATGGAAAATTAAAGGGGGAAAAAAGAAATAAAAAGAAGAAAGAAAGACAAATGCTATTTTTAAAAAAAGTTTTCCTATCAAAACGAAATTATAAATAGCACAGTACTGCTAGTTGAGATGGTGTCTCGTAATTTATAATAATTACTCGATGTGTTATATAACTCTATTCGCTTTTCTCGTATGAACTGTTAATAACAACTTGTCATAGTTGAATTTAAAGGTTTCATTGTTTATATGTTAGGGTTTGTAATCTTTTGACTCTCAATCCAAGGATAGAGTTTTTTGAGGAGGGTTAAATTGGAAGTCCAATGACAAATATTCATACCTCGCCAACCTCGGCTCCAAAAGAGAATCTCCTATATCAATTTCATCAATATATAATTTCGGAGGCATTTGACACAGCCGTGTCTATTGGAAGCTTAATTTGTATGTAGCATTATGAAGTTGACCGTGTGATATGGGGGAATTATCATGTGCTATGTTGTCGACACACGTAGCATTGCTCCACCTTCTCTCCTGGGTGTTCCTCCTGCATGCCGGGCCAATTAGGTTAACTGACTAGCCTTAATTAAAAGGGCAAAAGCCATAAAAAAAAATAAAAATTCATAAACTATGTCTACTGTGACACATTTATCCCAAACTTTATTTTGTGACACTAAAAATCCTAAACTCGTACCTATGTGACACATTTATTCCAAACTTGTACAGTGTGATGCATTTACCATAAACTATTTTTTGTGATACCAAAAATTCCAAACTTATATCCATGTGATACATTTACCCAAAAAAATTAGTATCACAGAAAAAAAGTTTGGGGATTTTAATGTCACAAAAAGGTTTTGGTGTAAATGTGTTACACAATTATAAGTTTCGGATTTTTAGTGTCACAGAAAAAAGTTTAGGGTAATTGTGTCGCCTGGATACAAATTTGAGGTTTTTGATATAACAAAAAATAGTTTAGAGTTAATTTGTCACAGTGGGCAAAATTTAGGATTTTTTGTGGCTTTTTCCCTAATTATAATCAAGAAACTATGATGGCCTAAGGTCAAAAGGCAATTCTTTTTCCTACATTTCGCCAGAATTCGACTTCACAACTAAATACCTTTCACCGAAAGTCGTTCTTTGGCGCAGGTAGTCTAGGAAATCGATAACTTCATGTCAAATGGAACCAAACGTACATAAACTTTGACGGAATTTAATTGAAGACAAAGCAGTAGAATGTAAAGATGCAACGTCGGAATTTAATCGACGACGAGGCATCCAAGAACTATAGCAAAAATACACGTCAAAATTTAATTAATAACGCGAATCTGGAAACTATAACTTCAATGTAGGAATTGAAAGATAACATATTTGTTTGTTTGCGTGCACTCTTTAGTAGATGAACACTAGTATTTACAGTGCTCACAACATAACCGTCTACAAGTAGTTCTTCTGCAGTTTTAGCCATGTCTCCATGTCTCCGAGAATCTTGGTTCCATGTTCTCGCATTGCCACGATTTCATCTCCAAGTGGCCATTTCCTAAAAAAACTGCCTTAATCTCTTGCACTTTGTTGTTGAGTTAGCTCCATTCCTTCTCCCACAATTTGCTGGACTTCATTGTTTTATCCACCAGTGATTTTAAATATCGTGACTGAGGAGTTTTGGTGCCTTCCAAATACTCACTCTTCACTTGGTGTCTAAATCGGTAATCTTTCTATCCCCTTCTAATCAGTATCCTTATCGACCAACTTTGAATGATTATCATTAACCATGCGCTATCGTGTGTCAACAACACAACTCACGATCATCGATGTATACTAATATTGATAACAATTGTCATGGTTGTAGACAATTAACCACTTTTCTGATATTGATAATCTTTAGTTACATGCTTACTTATATCGACGATTTGGTTAATTTTTTGTGCAAACGCCTGCCTCTGGAAAAGTTCTTCAAGATCTTGGGGATTTGGAATGATAGAATGTTGTGCAATGCTTTTTAGAAGCAAAAAAGTCGCCAGTAAATCATGCTATATCAAGCACCATTGTCAATACTTAGAGGCAAATAAACTTTATATAGATTTGAACAGATTGATGTTCTTTTCTCTCAGCTTGTAGAGCATAGGTGGTGTTTTAGATCTAGGAAAGCTACCCACCAGATTTTATGACCGTATTGTCAATTGAGTATGGTGGGTGGTACTAGTCCTTACATTCCGTAATTTTGTTCGCTACCGGAGCACTAAATGTCCTGCAAATGAAACTAAATAAAAGAGAGCCTTAGATATGCGTCATCAAAATTCTGAAAAAGTATCTAAAAAGCATAAATATACTGCACTTATACTATTTCAGTCATAAACCTTTTAATTTGGCTAATTTAGTTCTAAACCTTTTGACAATTTATCAATCCGGTCAATTTTGGCCGAAAATCACCAACGTAGACGCTGTCCATCTTACATGGCATGGCTGACGCTAATGTGGATTTTTTTTTACATTTTAAAGTAATTTTCTGAATTTTTTATATTTAAATTTCCCTTTTTCTTTTCTTTCTTTTGTTTTCCTTCTTCCTTTACTGATGGCCTCAACAATAGCCGGTGATCGACCACAGGCGAGGGTCACCCTCACTGAAGTCTGGCAAGGGCCAACGTGGCCAGCCTTGGGCGAGGCTCGCTTTGCCAGATTGGGCGAGGTTGAGCCTCGCTAGAGGCCAGCGAGGGCGAGTGAGGTCACCCTTTGCCAAATCCTAGCGAGGTTGAGCCTCGCCAAAAGCCTCTAAAAAAAAGAATAAAAAATTATAAAATTTTTTTTGTTCATGTTAGCGCCGGCCTATATGGCACATAGGATGACCGACGTCTTCATCAGCGATTTCTAATCAAAACTAGCTGGATGAATTAAATTGACAAATTGTCAAAATATTTATGACAAAATTGTCCAATCTTTGAAAGTTCACGACTGAAGCAACACAAGTGTAATAGGTTTACTATTTTTTTTTTGTTAATTTTTCCACAAAATTCACCCTAATAATTACGTAAACGACTCGTGGATCTGAACACCCATTTCGAGAAAAAAATTACAATTCGAGAGACAATGTCGATACTTTTGATCGGAGGAGGAAAAGAAAAATTTACAATATCGGAACATTTAGCAAACAAGGAGGGCCTAATAGGGAGGGACCACCGGCAGTCAACTTGGCACGAAAACTCGAGCATAGCCTTCATAACATCTGATCACAAATCGTCAAATAAAAATACAAATCTCGATTACTTATTTAATTAATTCAATTTCTATTTTTTTTTTCATGGAAATGGTTGAATACCTTTTAAGGGAATCCAACGGTCATAGCCACCGGCCACGCCTCTCTTATTGTACCCATTTTTATGATTTTTATAATTCGCCAATGAATAGCTTGTTTAGGCTGTCGAGGCTCCGACGACTTTTACTTATTTATTTAATTTTTGGGTGGGGCCCCACTAATTTAAAAGTCAAAATATCTCCTCCAAATAACAAGAAGAGTAGGTTTTTAATAAATTTCTACATTCTTTTTATGGAAAAATAAAAACAAGATAATCTGAGGGCAATGACTAGAATTTTGAATGAATTTCTCCACGAATCACTACTTTCTTATATTTACGAAGATGACATATATAGTGACTTCCAATTGATAATAAAAGTCAAAAGACCTATTATTAACTTCAATTTTTTTTTTCTTTTTGCTAAGTTACAAGGCAGCAGCATATTGCAGAGGAGAAGATTATTATTATTATTATCGAAGCAGGAGGACATCAATTTAGGTAAGGCTAATAAATCGGTGGCCATATTAGGAATACTACAAAATTCAATGTCTTCATATACACCTTCCTAGATTATGTAATTAGCGTCTCCTTAGTATTAAATAATCAAACTGAATAAATTTTATATGGAAAAGATGAAGAGGGCAACAATATAGATATTCTTTCCTAAAAGATAAAAGTGCGGCAAACGTCTTTAATTTCCAAGAAATGGGTCTAACATATAGAACGACTAGAACTCGGTGTTTGAGCAAGGTTCAACTCCTTGCAGTATCGCATCGAGGCTTATCTCACGAGGAAGAAAAGTGCTCTTTGGCAATCTTCCGATCACGTCGAGACGAGTTTAATATGACGTGACAAAAAATATCGGATTAGATGTATCCCACAGTATAGGGCAAGTATCTTTAGCCGTCTCGGAAGTTAGCCTGCAAAAATAAAAAAATTTTGAAACGGCAGATGATGATCTAAAATAGATTGCAACCAGTGGCAAACGATGCACGCCCGGCCAATTCGGCTGTGATCAGGCTGTTGCTGGTGGAATTTTTCCTTTCTCTGTATCGATTTTCAAGAAGAGGTCGTACTCGGGACGGTTGAATGCCAAAGGCGTGCTCGAGTGCCATACCATCACGAAGCAACGCAGGAAAAAGAAGGGACAGAATCAAACGGGAGCGATCAAACCGGACAAAGTCACTCGATCACGCGTAGGTGTATGTACACAGGATTGCGGTGCGCACATATGTGTTGTGTCTGTCGGGCCCCGCTCGAGGAGAGAGAGAGAGAGAGGGGGAGAAACGGCGGGTCACTTTTGGGGAGGCCTCTGGGAGAGAGTGACTTGAGAGGTATAAAAGGAGAGGTGCTCAGAACCCACCACAATCCTTCTTCTCATTGTATAACCCACTTTGGCTCTCTCGTTTCTTTTGGGGTCTTGTAGAAAAGGGAGAATTCTCATTCAATGGCCTCAACTCTTCCTCGGTTCTCTCTCCATTGAAGAAAGCAATCATTTTTATTATCTTCTAGATTAGTGTTCTCTGGCTCTCTCCCTGTCTCTGTCTCTGTCTCTGGTGTTCCCGTTTTTTTTTTTTTTCGGCTGGGGTTGAAGGAACACAAAAATGGCTGGAAACAAGGACGCCATCAGCCTGGAGGAGATCAAGAATGAGACTGTTGATCTGGTAAAAATCATGACTACACATCTCTTTTATGGTTCCAAGAAAACTGGGTCTCTCTTTTTCGTGGGGGGTTTTGTAGCTAGCTCTCTGTTTCGTGAATTCATTATATCTGGTGTGGCCTTTTATCAATGCTGTGATGTCCTGTTTCGCCATGTGCTTTTTGCTGTTCGTTATTTGTCTCTTGTTCAGACAAAGAAGTGCATGTACTAGTTTCCCCCCACGTAATGTGTTCTTTCTCTCTGATTGATGATCTGACTAATCTGAGCCTGAGTTGTGGCCATGACTCATCTGTGTGCTGAGAAAAGCAGAGGAGGGAATAGTCTTGGACATGAAAAGGCACAGACAAAACTTTGACTGCATGTGGTGCAGAAAAACGGCCAGAGAAGTTGAATCAGTGTCAACCAGATCCTCGTTTCCATCAATCCCTAACGATAAAGTTTTGGTTTTTAGAAAGGTTGATGCTTTTTCACATGTTTTTAGGCCTTCCTCTCATCTTCTCTCCCACCAAGACAGACAGATCAGGCCCCAGTGGGTTTGGCTCATCCTCGGATCTAAACATGTGAGGGAGAGAGAGAAGAGAGAGAGATAGAGAATTTCAAAGCCATCATCTTTCTCACAAATTTTCAATTTTTAATGCCTACCCATGTTCACCCATGTTCCCTAATCTCTCTCTCTCTCTCTCTCTCTCTCTCTACTGTGTGAGAGTTCTGAGAGTTTTTGCTTTGCTTGTTACAGTGAAGGGGAATTTTGAGTACCTTTCCGTGGTACTTTTTGTTTTCATTTTCTGCCGTGAGAAATAAAATGATATTTTTTCAGACAAAAAAAGAAGAAATAAAATGATATTTTTGACAGAATAAATAAATAAATAAAATGAGATTTGCCTATTTCCCATTTTTTTATTCCTTGCTCTGCTTTAACCGTTACACGCGCTCTGTCTTTTTATGAAAACTCTCACGTTCAACGGTTCTGAGCTCTGACACCTCCCCCCATGTCAGTCCAAATTTATTTTTCTTGGAAAACGCAGTTAAATTATTTTAATAGGGATTTTCATTTATATATCGAGATCGACCCATCAATTATGAGCAGAAAATAATCTTTCTTTGGCGCGTTATGTGCACGGACCAACCAAATTCAGTTAAAGTTGGAATATACCGGGTTCTGCGCTTCCTTCCTTTTTTTTTTTTTTGGCTTTATTTATCAGTTTATATTTTCAGATCAGCTCCATCACAAGGCGTAGGTCAACGCTAATGTGTGGCTGCCACAAAATCTGACTCTGTTCTAATTGTTTTGCTAACAGTGCAGTATGCAATACAATACCCTGTAATGGCCGGTTTTGTCTATGACTTTAAAAAAAAAATTAATAGAACAATCGTTGGATTAGTAAAGTGTAAACAATCTCGTGAAATGTTTGAATGAAGAAAGAAAATTGGCTCGTGTATATATCTTCTCTCGCGATGATGCAATGTTATCCCTATACAATGATCAATGGATGTAATGGCTTCTTTAGTTTATGTATCTCTGGGCTATTTGTCTTACTTTTGTAAGGCACGAATTGGCCTTGTCAATTGAGAGTGGCCTAGGGAGACAAGTTTAACATCATCCCATGAGACAATATAGGGTTCAAAGTGATTAATGAATGCAGAACAGAAGAAAGAAAAAGAGTGAGGAAGTACAAGTACTGCTCTCAATTGAAATATTTGCTAAGATGAAACATTGAAAAAACTATCTCCTACCAGGAAAACAAAATATTAGGAATCTCTTAAAGTAATTATAGGCATAAACAATGAAGAAAATCTGTTAAGGTGCTTGTAGAGTTATTGATGTACTGCATTCGTTGCAGAGTTACTTAATACTGATAGACTTTTGGATGTTCCAAGTGTATCCAATATTGAATATGTATATGTGTGCATCCTCGCTGCCTGGCATGTCTGATAATTTTCTAGGATTAGTAGTATCACATGGTGAATCTCACCTTTATCAGCTGACTTCAAACTCATCCCTCTCTATCATCTGAAAAAACTTTGCAGGAGAAAATTCCTATTGAAGAAGTGTTTGAGCAGCTGAAATGTACTCCAAAGGGTTTGACTACCGAAGAAGGAAACACCCGTCTCGAGATCTTTGGACCGAACAAGTTGGAAGAGAAGAAGGTTATTTATTGCTAGCTACACTTTCTAGTGGTCTTTACTCATGAAATCTATGAACGTCTGACATTGTTTCTCTGTCAATAGGAAAGCAAATTCCTCAAGTTCCTCGGCTTCATGTGGAATCCTCTGTCGTGGGTCATGGAAGCTGCAGCCATTATGGCCATTGCGCTGGCAAACGGCGGTGGAAAGCCTCCAGATTGGCAAGACTTTGTTGGTATCGTTTTCTTGCTAGTGATCAACTCCACCATCAGTTTTATCGAAGAAAACAACGCCGGTAATGCTGCTGCGGCTCTCATGGCCGGTCTTGCCCCCAAAACCAAGGTATCATATGATAAATGGCTTAAATCTTTGCGCTCTCATGTTATAATTTGTGCTGTGATGTCGATTTAGGTCTTTGGCCATAATGAAATATTTAGTGATCATAGCCGAACACATTGAGAGTGTCAATCATAGGCTTTGACAAAGCTGTCTGTTTGCGCATCAACTTAGTTTCTGTTGCCTTTCATAGGTGCTTAGGGATGGCAAGTGGAGTGAGCAAGATGCTGCCATTTTGGTTCCTGGAGATATCATCAGTATCAAATTGGGAGACATCATTCCTGCTGATGCCCGTCTTCTTGAGGGCGATCCGTTGAAGGTCGACCAATCTGCCCTTACAGGAGAATCGCTGCCGGTGACCAAGAATCCCTCTGATGAAGTTTTCTCCGGCTCCACATGTAAACAAGGGGAAATCGAAGCTGTTGTCATTGCCACCGGTGTTCATACCTTCTTCGGTAAAGCCGCACATCTTGTAGACAGCACCAACCAAGTTGGGCACTTCCAGAAGGTGCTCACCGCTATCGGGAACTTCTGTATCTGCTCAATAGCAGTCGGAATGCTGATCGAGATTATAGTGATGTACCCGATCCAGCACCGCAAGTACAGATCTGGAATCAACAATCTCTTGGTCCTCTTGATTGGAGGCATACCCATTGCCATGCCCACGGTTCTGTCGGTGACCATGGCCATTGGGTCCCACCGCCTATCTCAGCAAGGGGCTATTACTAAGAGGATGACTGCCATTGAAGAGATGGCTGGTATGGACGTCCTCTGCAGTGATAAGACCGGGACACTGACCTTGAACAAGTTGAGTGTCGACGTAAACCTGGTCGAAGTGTTTGCCAAAGGAGTGGAGAAGCAGCATGTGATATTGCTCGCGGCCAGAGCATCTAGGACAGAAAACCAGGATGCCATTGACGCGGCCATTGTTGGAATGCTTGCTGACCCCAAGGAGGTACAGTGCCTTTGGCGTTCTCATCGTGGCCTTCTCTCTAGTGAGCTAGTTTTAATCAGAAAGACTGATGTACTTCTTGTTATATGCGTTTGATGTAGGCTCGAGCCGGGATCAGAGAGGTGCATTTCTTCCCATTCAATCCTGTGGACAAGAGAACTGCCTTGACTTACGTTGATTCGGATGAAAACTGGCACCGTGCAAGCAAAGGAGCACCTGAGCAAGTAATGCATCATGGGCCCTTGTCCTCCAACTATGCATCGTGTAGTAGAATGTGATTGGATTTGTTCACTGACTTTGTTTCTTGCCTTTTGTTGGATACAGATTTTAGCCCTTGCCAATGCCAGAGACGACCTTAAAAAGAAGGTCCATTCTGTCATTGACAAATTTGCTGAACGTGGGCTGCGGTCCCTGGCTGTCGCTAGACAGGTTTTTGATATATAACCTTTCAGACTCCTATGGAAGTGTTCTTTTCACTCGGAAGCAACCCTAAGATTCTTTATTTTTTGCATTCACAGGAAGTACCAGAGAAAAGCAAAGAGAGTCCCGGTTCCCCATGGCAGTTTGTTGGTCTATTGCCCCTCTTTGACCCTCCCAGGCATGACAGTGCAGAAACTATTCGCAGAGCTCTCAATCTCGGTGTCAATGTCAAGATGATTACTGGTAATGATGTGTTGGTTCATTGCTCGATTAAATTGCAGTGGATATTCAATGTTTGGCATATTATTAACACGTGCTCTGTCAGGTGATCAACTTGCCATTGCTAAGGAGACGGGGAGGAGACTTGGAATGGGAACCAATATGTACCCATCTGCTACTCTCCTAGGTCAACACAAGGATGCTAGTATCGCAGCACTTCCTGTGGAAGAACTCATTGAGAAAGCAGATGGTTTTGCCGGTGTTTTCCCTGGTTCGTCCCTCTTATTCTCATCTACTACTCTCGTGTCTATTTTCAACTATTAGATTTGCTTACTCTAACAAGTAACACCTAATCTTATGCAATTCTCTATTTTGCAGAGCATAAGTACGAGATTGTGAAGAAATTGCAGGAGAGAAAGCACATTTGCGGGATGACGGGCGATGGTGTCAACGATGCCCCTGCTTTAAAAAAGGCAGATATTGGAATTGCTGTCGCCGATGCTACTGATGCTGCAAGGGGTGCTTCTGATATTGTCCTCACAGAACCCGGGTTGAGTGTTATCATCAGCGCTGTCTTGACTAGCAGAGCTATATTCCAAAGGATGAAGAACTACACTGTCAGTATTACTTTTTTTTGTTCTCTTGTGTTTTTTTCATTTTGTTTTTTGTTTCTTCTTGAATGGAACTAATTATTGGTTCTGTTTTTTTTTTTTACTTCTTGCAGATATATGCAGTCTCCATTACTATCCGTATAGTGGTAATTTCTATGTCTTACTCGTGTAATGTCTTGCTAGCACCAATCTATGGATGGATTATTCATTTTCTTTTTGTGTGTTTGCTCCCGCTTCTGCAGTTTGGTTTCATGTTTATTGCTCTAATTTGGAGGTTCGACTTTTCTCCATTCATGGTTTTGATTATCGCCATTCTAAATGACGGTAAGCACTTACAAGTCGTTGGAAGAGGCTTTAATTTTTCTTTATAGTTTCTTTTAACCCTCACAATGGCATAGCGATAATGTGAATTAATAGCATCCTGTTTCACTCTCTAAAGGAACAATCATGACAATTTCAAAGGACAGAGTGAAGCCATCTCCAATGCCCGATAGCTGGAAACTGAAAGAGATATTTGCCACTGGTATTGTGCTTGGAGGTTACTTGGCACTTATGACCGTTATATTCTTTTGGGCCATGAAGGAAACTGACTTCTTCCCAGTAAGAGACATGAGATTCCTCTGCCCTTTCAGATTTTGCTGTTGCTTCTGTTGTATGATGTAAAGAATGATCTGTTTTTAACTCTTTTTTGTTGCTCCTTATATGATAGGACAAATTTGGGGTCAGACCGCTGAGAAATAGCCCGGATGAAATGATGGCTGCTCTGTACCTTCAAGTGAGTATCGTGAGTCAGGCGTTGATATTTGTGACAAGATCCCGTAGCTGGTCATTCGTCGAGCGCCCCGGGCTTCTTTTAATGAGTGCTTTCATGATTGCACAACTTGTAAGACCCTTGAGCCATCTTCTTCATTTCTTGGAACTTCAATTACACTATTCTGCTACTCCTGCTATTCCACCTGATGCTTATGTAACTCTTCAAAAGATAGTACTTCTAATATTGACGATGAACAAATTCTTTTTTCTTTTTCCTTTTGGCAGGTTGCTACATTGATAGCTGTATATGCCAACTGGGGCTTTGCAGAAATTAAGGGATGCGGGTGGGGATGGGCGGGGGTCATCTGGCTCTACAGCGTCGTCTTCTACTTTCCTCTGGATATCCTCAAATTTGCTATTCGCTACATTTTGAGCGGAAAGGCATGGCTCAACTTGCTAGAGAACAAGGTATGTTTTAGTTGTATTACCTTAATACAAACATACGGTAGTTGACCTACATTTAAATGGGCGAAATGTGACAACTGAATTCTTTTTGCTCTATTTTGACGATGCAACAGACCGCATTCACCACCAAGAAAGATTACGGTAAAGAGGAGAGAGAAGCCCAGTGGGCTCTTGCTCAAAGGACTCTTCACGGTCTACAACCCCCGGAGACTTCCAGCATCTTCAATGACAAGAACAGCTATAGGGAGTTGTCGGAGATTGCCGAGCAGGCCAAGAGACGAGCTGAAGTTGCAAGGTATGTTGTCAGGTCTCCCCTAGTTATAATTACTCAAAACAACACAAGATGGCAATCTTTCTTACTTTCAAATGGATCTATTTAGTGAAGTGAATAAGAAGCAAACTTCTTTCAATTTTGCAGGCTCCGGGAGCTCCATACACTCAAAGGTCATGTCGAGTCCGTGGTGAAGCTGAAAGGACTGGACATCGACACGATGCAGCAGCATTATACTGTGTGAATAACTTCATCGAACTCCGTCAAAAGAGGTCCCGAGTTTGGCCACTTCCCAATTATTATGGTCGAGACGATCGAGTCAAAGGACTAAACTAGCTAAAAACTTGTGCAAGGGAGGAGAGGGTTTCTTGATCATAAATCTCCCTGCGCCTTTCTTTTTTTTTTTTTTGGGGGGGGGGGG
>BCNH02000003.1:574480-600421 GCA_001662345.2 Metrosideros polymorpha var. glaberrima | reverse complement strand
TTTTTTTTTTTTTTTTTGGGTTTCCTTGGCATTCTCTTTCCCTCCTTTCACAGCCTGTCAAGGGCTGAATTATTAACAGACCAGGAGACTATAATTTTTTAAGAGAAAGGTTCCTGGTTGTCTCTTCAAGTAAAGTGAGGACTGGTTCTGGCCTGCCGAGAGTTTTATTTTGATGAGAGTGTTGTGATGTTGTGAATCTTTTTTGAAGCACAGCTCTATTTTTTTTTTGGGTTTGCCTTCTTTGGTGGCTCCGTCGCATGCTGCGAAACATGTCATGTTTGTTCATGAAGGTTTTGGTTGGTTCTTGTCCTCCTCTTTCTGGGCTTCTTGTTATTTAGCAAGGCCTTCTTATGGATGGTAATATTGGGGACTTGCATGAAGGAAGATGATGTTGAATGACCATCTCCATAAAGTTTGCAAATCTGGTCAAGTTCATCTCTTGCAGGTAATGATCATAACTCTCTCACTCTCTCTCTCTCTCTCTCTCTCTCGTTTTTGTTTTTGTTTTTGTTTAATAAGAACAGGTGATGTTGTGGAGTGTCAGTTTCATTTCACACTGTAGATGAGGATACCTGTTTATAGTTTTTTCTTGCGTTTGGAGGGGTTGGTGCAAGTTTTTTCTTGGCAGTGCACAGAAGAATTTTCTGGTCAGACTCTGCTTTTTCAGGCAATACAGATCCATCTTTCTACGCTTCTCGAAAACCAGATATTGGGCAGACAATGAATGTTGAACACTTAGTTGGTGGCCTTTTAAACCTTTTTTCTTTTTGAGTCTTATGAAGCAAATTCTGACTGCTCTCCCCGTATTTTCAATCAGAGCTCTTTGCGTTATGAGGACTGATGTTACCAAAATTCTCGACCTGTTCACTAAGGAAGAATATAAATCTCTAACGATCCTTCTTGAAAAAAATGAAATATGAGAGATGGAGAAAGTGCTAGACAGCCAGTTATCTTTTCATCTTCATGCATGTCAACTGCTCCAGAATTTAATTCAACCTAAAACCTTGTTGAACTTTTTTGTTTTGTTTTTTGGTTTACTGAGTTTGAGAAAGAGACTCCTGGCACTTAGCAAATCTGTAAAGTTCTACATGTTGTGGCTGCATTTGCAAAGGCAAAAGGCAACATCAACTGTGAAACAGATTTGGACAGACAACAAACCTCTTTCTCCATTTAGAAAATTTGCTGACTCTCTCTCTCTCTCTCTCTCGTGTACGCGCGCTCGAATTTTGCGGAGGCATTGTGTGAATGAGCATGATTTGTTACTAGGTTGGAGATGACTCATCCATCATGTCAGATTTGTTTGTCACTTCTAGATCAACCCTGTCTCCACACGATTCAAGTAGTGGCCCTTCTAAATTTCAACCAACTACTGAAAAAGTGAATTAGGAAAGATATGATCCTAACTCAACTGTGAGTGCGCACCTAGAATCTTTTTATGTTATTTCATCTATAAATTCCTAGCTAAATCAACAATAATTTGGATGCAATTCTAAAAATTAGCTCTTTTTCAGGTATGGGAACCAAACTTCAGTATGCCATTAACCCACTAGCAGCAGTTTCACCTAGTAGCCAAATTTTTTCTTTTCACTGTGTGGATGAGCGGGACTATTTTCAGAACAGAGAGCTCAAAGAAAGCATCAGGAACACTGGAGTGAACAAGTTCATAGACCCCATGGATCAGGTGGCCGAGAAGCACAACATTGAATCTATCAGAAAGACAATGCAGATGCACGAAGATATCTTCAAGCAACAGGTAGGAGATTCTCTGCAGCTTCTCTCCTAGGATGACAAAACTACTTGAGAAAATTCAAACTGAAAAGGGTAAACAATTGCAGGTGCAAGAACTCCACAGGCTGTACAGTGTTCAAAAGATGCTTATGAGTGAGCTGAAGAAAGAAATGGAGCAAAACAGAATCCGAAATACCATGAGGAGTTCAGAGGCTAACTATGTCGTCAATTGGCCCCAGCAAACAAGTCAACCCAGTAGCAGTCATCCATTCCATTTGCAAAGTCTGAGCAATGACCCGAGTTCAAATGAGAGGAGCAGTAGCAGCTGTGTTGAGGCCATAAGAAGGCCAAGAGGTTTCGCCCTCGAAAGCCCTGCCAAAGAAAACAGCAACATTGACGAAGAATTACTGGGGCCTAGCTTTGACAACCCTCGCAAAAATGAAGGAATGAGCATCGAAGGCTTGGATGAAGAAACTGAAGTGGAGTTAACATTAAGCATAGGAGGGAAAAGGGGCGACAAAAAGTCCAAAAGCTACCAGCAGCATTACAGCAAACCAGAAGCGGGTTTCTCCAGGATGAATCATAAGGAGCTCGTTTCGTCATCGTCACTCAAGTCGGATCGAGGTGATGCTTGCAGTGGACCCACCACCAGTATCGGTGGTTCAGCTACTACATCCGATCGGGAAAGAAAACCGCCGCATTGGCTGTTTCAAGTCTGAAGTCGACATTATTTGAGGATAGGGGGGTGTGTTCATTCATCTCAAGCCTCTCCTGAGCCATCTTGTCGACACGATTCATCATCCATTCAGATTCTATTTTGCTTCCTACTGATTCTAATAAGAAGATGATCACTTTGCCATTTCTGAGTTCACACTGATGTAAATACCTTTTCACTAAGATTTATCATCCTAAATTCCAGCACATATGTCTAGGACTTGATCTGCCCTATGAGCCACAAGAGAAAATTGAATTTTGCAGAGTTAATCTTCTTCATTGAAGGATGAACTTTTTGTTGCCTATCTGTCGAATGATACCAAAGACGAGAACAATTAAAAATGGCTAAGAGCATTCGAAGAGAAATCTCAGATTCTCAATGACATGGATAGCATTCTGATTTTTGTAGGATGCAATAGGGCTTCTTGCGCTAATCTGGAGTCTGATATGGTGAAGCACATGAAGAGAGTCAAAGAGTCCAAGCCGATGGCCTGAGTCATTCAAAAATAATATTGTTGGCCTTGATTGTCGTTGTCGTGGCCAAAACTAGGTTACGAGAATCTAATGATTCAGTTGACAGTTGGAGTAGTGGTGTGAGTCTGTCGTCTTAGTCATCAATCAGAAGAACTACCAGGGCCTAGCTGGGTTAAGCATTGTCCACAAATTGGGTGGGATTAAACCGTGATAACATCGTCGGACCTCTTTTTAATAGACAGCTATGTTAATCAGAGTAGCCTCCAACAGGAAATACTTTCTTATTTCGATTTAGGAGGAAAGCAGGTACATTCTTCCATCATTGCAGGTCTTTGCTAAGGAAAGCCAATTTTCTTTGTAATTGCCAGAGAACAGTTGCTGTGTCTCACCCCTGTCTACCACTACTCCTCAGTGCGAAGTACAAACGACATGGAGACTGGTTATTCTTTAGACTACAGTTTCAGTCTTCAAATCATATGTGAGAGAAAGGAACTCCTTTCCCACCATCTACTTCGACTACTATCATTGCCCGTGTCGTGTTGAGAGAGAGAGAGAGAAGGAATTTCCAATTTAAGGGAACCGAAGCAACAGCAATCTTAATTAAATGGGATTCTAGTCTGAGGAGCTGGTCATAGAATGGTCGCAGGAAAACGAATGCGGGTTTCCAGTTCCAAACCGAGGTGCGATAGAACCTGCGTAGTTTATTGTTAGTTCACTCAGAGAAGATTTTGACTTGGGGCCTGGGCAGGTGGAGAACTCCTGACTAAACATCACTTGAAAGTCAATGTATCCCGCCAAGATCCGAAGTGATCTAAGTCTGGCATGATTTGATAAGCAGTTTCTAATTGGATTACCCCTGCCATCTGTTGACCAAACTCCAAGACAGTAGATAATGTTTTTGATCTAGAAGCTACTTTGCAGGCATAATAACACCCAATTAGCTCCGAATAAGGGTTTCCTGAGCTTCAGCTCCGTAAGCCAGCCCAAAATGACAAACATCAGAGGATGAAGCAAGTATCATACTATGAGGATTTTCACTACCACCACATGTTCGAGTAAGATTTGCTACCTAACAGAACCATTTCTATTCTCTAGGTGCAATACAGCATCAAATCTCCGAGGGCAAATCAATTCATCCACAACCACAGTTCAATTTTTGGTTTGGATATATCCATAACACTACTCAAAAGTTCTATGACATATTTTGGATCTCCTCATCAAAAGTTGCATCATTAGAGGAGTCAATGTACTCATGAATCCATTCTTCCACCCAATGTAGAAAAAACTCAAGGGGAGGGGCTAAAAAAAATGAGGGCCTGGATTCATGGTCGATCCATCTGAAATTGCAACAGAACCTGCAACGCATGATAAGTGTGATTGATATATTCATGGACAAGCAGATATAAGAGACATTCCCAAAGCTAAATCTCCAGAAGCAAAAGACAGTTTCCCACATTGAAGCTCTCTATTTGATCAATCAAAACTAGGGGGAAGTCTACAACAATCAATAGTATGTTTGTAACCACTCATCCATACTTCTTGGCCTTAATAATCTACAGGGAGGTTCAAGTCAGACAAAATTAGGGGCAACAAGGTTCTGCAGAGCCTCCAAAACCTAAGGTCAGGGGAAAACAGACAGAAGACACACATTTGCCTCAGAGAACCGTCTCTGGTCAGACCTTTCAGCTTGAAAGTGGAAACGTCAAACATTCACTTTACTGGTATGTGCATTCTAAGATGGACATCTCATGTGGAAAAGGACCAGAAAACAAAAGAAAACTGATGAATATTCAAGACATCTAATCCCATCGTCATCTGAAAATTCGTTCCTGACAAAGGAAAAGAAAATTACGCGAGAAAAAATTGTCTGCTGTAGTTCCCTATTGACATAGAGCCAACGTACTTACGATTGTGCATTGTTATTCTTTCAGTTGTTGGTATGTTGAATAGTCACCAATTTTGTTTGTTAAGAGAATAGAAAAAGATAACGGGAAATTCCCAAGAATCACCTGTACACAGTATAGATTGGGAGGAAGAGTTATTCAGCAACCCTGAAGAACTTTCTGGGGGTCCAGTTGACCACTACAATAACTAGAAGGAACAGCAGAAAGCTCCTGCCTCCCTCTCCACTCCTCGCCTGGTTTCAGTGTGATAGGTTTTTCGATGGAAGCAGGCTCGACGCAGAGCATATGCTTATATTCATCATCACCAAAGTCGGACATGGCCTTTGCCTTCTTATCCCAGGGATTCCAAACCACTATATGCAAGAGAAGATAGTTAAGACATTTCGTGCACCTACATGGATCCAGCAGTGAAGTGATGCAACTTTTGACGAAAGCCATAACCCCACAGATTTATCTCACCAGCATCCGGTAGTCCATCTTTCCGTATCACGAATGTTCTCTTCTTTTCGTGATCAAGAATGGCAATCTTTGTAGGAGTGCTGAGATATACCTTGTCCACCTGTTCAACCGGTAACGCAATAAATAACGACAACAAGAAGATCACAACAGACTAAAAAAAAAAGTGAACTTTGAACCGACCTCTGATTCAAATGTTATTGCATCCCCTTGCTCAGTAAAACGCTCCTTATTCTGCAAGTTGTCCAAATAATCAAGAGTCTCTAACCCTTCTACTCGAACTTCACTGAGAACAAATAAATCAGACGTATTAAAAGCAATTAATATTGCTGAAGAAAAATTTTGAGCTGTCTTGACTACTGAATATATGACAATCTGCTGACTGTAACTCCAAACAAGCTTAAATTAATGACATATGTAAAAGTACTTATGTGGAAATCACCACTTGAAATGATAAGTAGACTTAAGAATGAGAAGTATGGCTGCCTGGAGCACACTAATTGCACTTGAAAAGTCCATTAAGAGCATTAATCTGAACCCTCTGTCTCTGTGCCATAAGTATCCATCTCACTGAAAAATGATCATATATTTTGGGGGCTACAGGATTGCAGGTATAAACAACTGGCACGGCTCCTATTAAAAAATTATCTACTGCTTCCATATCAAGATCTAAAACCACCACCTAACTCTTTCAAACCATCAATTGGCATGAGGGCAATGAAGAAGCATATTTGCGATATACTAATTATTAAAACGATCTCGAAAGCTACTTCAGAGCAGGAACAATACTTTCCAATATGATACTGAGGTTGTGGGCAGGAACTGCAGTTGCATTAAGTGTGTCTATCAATGTAATATAGTTGATTTCACCTAGAAAAACCATATTCGCTCACCAAACCTTTTTTCCCTACCCCAATTGATGCAAAACATGGCATTGCTCGGAGCTTCATGATGCCAAATGCATGTGTGGCTTATCGAATCCTATCAATATTCACAATTTTGTTCTGTCCTAACAATTTCCCCTTCTACTAACAACTTCAATCACTGCAGGTTCAAGCTGTAGAAAACTTTACATCTGTTTGCTGTCTACCAAAACCACAAGATTAAATGACCATTTTCATAGCCTGGCGTTGACCAGTGACAGACTTAATCTTGTCATTCATAAATCTTCTAGAAATATAACAGCATAGTCCTAAAGGGTCGCTTACAAGTATCAGTTGAACATACATTTCAGTAAGACACAATAACACATTTGTTGACTAAGTCCCATCAACGAGAAAGGATCAATAATAAGTATATCTCAAAAGGAGAAGGTAATTCACTCCATGAACAATAACCATTCTAACAGTAACAGATTCATTTAACGTGCCAAATAGATAGGGAAAGCAGAGTAAAACCAATTTCTTCTATTACCTTATATCAGAAACAGAGAAATAGGTGTGGTAGGCAAAGGTGAATGTGAAAGGTTTTGCATCAGTATTCCTGATGCGAGATGTCAACATCAGATCTCCACCAGGCCTCAAGGCTACTCTCAGACGGAACTCGAAACTAAACATGAGAGATAAAAGAGGAAAATTGATAAGGTAGCTATCAGTAAAATAAAAGGACGCAAGGAAAGTATCAATAAGGTCCCAATATTTGAATTCAACCATCCCATCCATAGTAGTGTAGAATGGTGTCAAAGGAGCTAGGAGCATGGAATGCTTTTTGTATTTAGAACTTAGAACACAAATTCCTTCAAGTTCTTCTTCTTTCTAGTTTCTGGTTAGTAGGGAGAAAAAAGTCGTATATTTCAGAGAGAGGAGTCTGTTCTTAACCTCTTCGCTCATGCTCCTTCCACACATCAATTTTTTAGGTACAGCAGGAACAGCAAGATATGTAAGAATGATGTTCCAGATCTTCTTGATATTCTCTGGCAAAAGATTTGTATGTGGATTGGAATCCTCATGGTACCAGTAGAGACCTGTAATTACCTGTGTGGCCAGATCTTAAGGTCTTCATCTGATGGCTTAAAGATCAGATCCACATAAGCCTTACTGGTGGAATTAGTAGGAAGAGGGGCTGGATCATTATCAATACTCCAGAATCTGTTCCTCGCAAATCCATGTTGCTCTAAAGAACCATGATTCGAGAACTGCAGATTATATAAACATATTTCAACTGAGGCAAACAGCCTAAAATGAATATTTCAACTGAGACAAACAGCCAAAAATGAATATTTCAACTGAGACAAATAGCTTAAAATGAAGTTTCTGAGAAACGGATATTCTGTAAAACCAGGCACCTGAGGAAAGCATATCGGTATCCCTCCACAAATTGCCTTTGGAGGCTTGAATATAGCCTGTAACAAATGAAGGGTTTCCGTTGAAGTGGACTTGGACTTGGACCATGCATGATAATAGAATGAATATGACATGTGGAGAAGATTTGAGGTACATGGTGCAAACTACACATGACATGAGTTTCACAACAATGGAAAAGAATATCAAGACGACACCAAATCTGAAGGTACATCCATTTTTGTAAACACGCGAACACAATGAGAGCAAAGCCAATTTTCTAACCTGAGGGCATAATAATTGTGACCATAAAAGAAGATAAAGGATTATCATCATCTCGAATGTTAAATATGAGAAGTGTAAAACTCAAATATATGATGTACTTATGGCAAACCATCAGCTCATTAAGTAATCAAATTTGTCTCCAACAAAAGCAATTAAATAGGAGCACAATAAAACATTCACGACCTTCAGACAGAGAGGCCACGTCAAATAAAATTCAATATCGTACAGAATCAGATGCCAAACGACTTTTTATGCACCTCATCAGCAACCAATAGGAAACTCCCATGGCTCTTTTCCGGCATGATGAAAAAAATAAAATTTGACTATCACTTTTTACCTTGCTACTAACAAAAAGCAACTCCTCCCCGTGATCATTCTTCCAAGATGTCACTTGGCCTCCGTACAAATAAACCTGAAGCAGAATGGAGGAGGACAATGCACAATTACTAAAGGAAAAAAAAAACATCTATTATGAGCAAATATGTACCCTCGCACAAAAAACTGGAATATTTGCAGAAAGGAAAAGAAATAAAAGAAAGCATTATCAAATCATATCAAAAAAAGAAATCTCGTCAACCAAACATGAGTGGAAAGCTAAATCATCAGGGTTTCACGATGAAGACCCTTCAAGCAAATCAGCGTGGACTAAAAAATTTATTGGGATACACTTCAATCGGCCTTTTCAATAGCCTATGTAAAGGTTCATGGATTCTCTTTTAAGCCTAGAATGAGAAAATCAAATCTATAGTTTATTCTGGCAAATCAACTCTACTCTGAAAAATGCATTACTGCGATTCTTCATATTCAAGGTAGTCCATAATCCCATTGAAATGATGAAAGAACAAGTGGACAGAAGACTGTCCACAAGGCTTAAAATTGTCGAAAATTTCAAAGTTCTTCGAGCCTAAGCTACAAAGTGTCAGTGACCTAGTCTTAGACAATGTGAATGTGATAAAAAAGGTACAGGAGGATATCATAAGAGCATAATGAATCCCTGTGCAAAATGACATAAAGTTCGATACAGAGAAAAAATTGGCGAATGGTTGCTCGCAGTCATCATCCCAAAAGACCAGCCAGAAAAGCAACCTTTGAAATTAGGCAAAAGACATCTCAAGTCCAACAGTGGCTTGGTTAAGCACATTCACAAAGATTGTATATGAGCTAACCACAGGCATACGAGGTAACTGCTATCTTCTTACATCTCTTGATACTACCATTTACACCACCAATAACCACAATACTGCTTTCACATACAAGCAGATCTAACTGCTCGAAATCCATCTAATAGTACTTTATGGCGACATCTCCGGTCATTAATGTCAAAGGTTGAAATGTCAGCACCACCCAGTCCTCCAAGAGTTCTTATTATCAACCTGAAGTATGACTGTGAAATATCCAAAAGACCAGGACACGACCTGTACGTATACCAACATACACGCGTTTCTCCCTAATCACGGATCGCACGCCTGTCTCTCGTCGGCTCACCCCAATCGACGACTCTAAATCCTCAAAACCGTGCACCTCGAGCCACCAAAACAGTGACAACACGAATCAGCCACTCCGATTCGCGAGACCAGATCAACAGCCACGAGCGACAGCACGCGCGTCGGACCATCAATCGAAGCTCCAATCGAGGCGACTCCGGCGCGACTCGCGACTCGGAACTCGCGGGGAACGGGGAAGAGACAGCGAAGGAAGGAACGCCGAGAGAAGTACCTCAGCGGAGGTCCCGCGAGACTCGCGGAGGAGGACTTTGGGGAGACCGTTGGCGCCCTTACAGAGCTCCACCGGAGGAGGAGGCGGCGGCGGAGCGACCTTGTCAGCGGACATTTCGCGTGCTTATCCCTGGCGAGCTTCAATGGCGGGGGTACGAGTCCGTACGTCAATCCGCTTTCCTCTCTCTCTCTCTCTCGCAGTGATGTTGCTCTCTGTAGCGGGTGCTCCACAGTTCACAGATGAAGCGTCTCTCTCTCTCTCTCTCTCTAAAGAATGATTCTGAGTTTGTTTTTCTGTTTGGATTAGTTATTTTAAAGTAGTCGCATATTTACCGGCACTGCCACTGTGCTAACGAGTTATATACCGGTAAAACAGAATCCGAATAAAAACAGTTGCTGGAACAGAAAGAATCTAATTATTACGTCACTAAAAGAAAACTAGGCCTCAGTTCATTTCGCGAAAAATATACAATTTCTTGAAATTATTTTTCAAGAAATTATTTTTCAGGAAAATGGCTTCATTTTTTGGTGTTTGGCTGAAACCTGAAAAACATTTGAAAAGTATTTTCCGTGATTTGGTATGGAAAATCCGATAAGAAATTTTTTAAAAAAAATTCATAATTTTTAATATTTTATTTTTATTCTTTTTGCTTCTTTCCAAGCTAGTCGTCGCCCATAGCGACTGTGCTAGCGATCGTCCATAAGCGAGCTTGCCTGATCTAGCGAGGCACGAGCTCGCCAGCCTCAACCGACCGGTCGAGGAAGAAGAAAAAGAAAAACGAAGAAAAGAAAAGAAAAGGAAAAGTAAAAATAATTAAAAGATTCGATTTTAAAAAAAATTAAAAAGAAAAGAAAAGAAATGAGAAGGAGTGAAGGGAGGAAAGATGGGGGAAAATGTTTTCCTCTTTTGAGAAGAGGAAAACATTTTCTCCACTTTTGAAAGTGTTTTTTTTCAAGGGTAAAATATGTTTTCTATGAATAGCTTATTTTCCATCCTCCAAATGCCGGAAAATGGGGAAAATGTTTTTTTAGAAGTTATTTTTGGTGAAACAAACGGAGTCTAGAAATCGAAATCTTGGTCGCGAAGAACATGGACTGCTAATTGGATCGTCCCGCCCTTCCGCGTAATAACTCTGCTGAAGAGGATACTGATACGGGAATGGCTTCCGGTTCTGCACCCCGACCGCCCAATAGCCAATCGGGTCCCGAGGTAAGGAGTAACCGGTTTCACCGAAGGACACGATCCCGATTCCCGTTGTCGGAAAAGAAGACATCGTTTGTGTCGATGTCCAGATATTTTGGATTCGGTTACGTGAAGACATGATCCTATAGATCTATGACTATCTGTAGAAATTGGATCTGCTCTGGTGTTGTGACTTCATACGATGATGACTCGCACGTATGCGTACCTACACATTGTATTCAGTTATAGTGGGTCTACATACATTTTTTGCTACAATCTCGAATGGCTTCTGCGTGACTAATTTTGTTATGCTAAAATGCAAAAAAAAAATAATAATAATAATAATAATATGGTTCTAAATTTGGAACCGTCTTGCTTGATTTATGGAATTATATGGTCTATGGTCTGCAAATTTGGGTATGCGTCCAAGAAGAAGTGTAGCTAAAAAGTGGGAGAACATTATACTCTTGACAGAATGGAAAAAGAATGGACCTTTTGCTCTTCTTTTGAGACTTTCTTAAAGGTTTTCAAGTAGCAAGATACCATTCTCATACATGGTTGGTGTCTTCCTTTCTTTCTTTTTTTCTTTCTTTTTTTTGCCCTTTGGGAATGCTCTTTCAATTAGCTGAAAAGAGAGATAACTAGAAAAGGGAATGCCAACCATGCTGGCCATGTAACCTCAAGTTGAGCTTTGAACCTTCAACAAGGATACTAGATTACCTTTCATAAAAGATTTCATACCTTTCCGACACAATCCTAGTTCAGGAACAATGATCGATACGTGCAATCTTGCGCTCGCCTCACATGCAAAAAATGCGGTTCTGGTTTTTCCCTAAAAATCCATTAGGTACGTGCGGAGAGAATGATCATAGAGAACACAAAACACACCTTTATTACAAGAGCAGATTGACCATGTAAGCTGATTTTACACTGCTGTACACGCTTACATCTTCAGACATAGAGTACACTCTTTGAGTAGTCCCGCAAACCTCCTAATCTGGCACCAAAATGGGCATTTTCTCGGAAAAATCGAAAGAGAAAGTGAATTAACAAAATTGCAACCTCACAACACGCCTCTGAGAATAAAGAATACCAAGCAACTAACTCAACAAACAAAAAAGAGAACCAAAAAGAATAAATACTTCTCAACACCGGGACAAACCCAAAAAAGAAAAAGTATCTGATTTGTCCATAAAATGCCAAAAATAGTTCCTTGGGAGCAGAAGCATCTAAAAAAAAGCACCTTTCTGTCCCTCTGACTCAGGTGGTTCCGAATTCACCAACTGCACAACGAAAAGTAACCCGGTTGGCGGTTAGTCAATAATCAATGAAGTTAGTTAAAGTAATATTGAAGAAAGCTGAGACAAGGAAAGTATTTATTACAGATATCCAGGAAAGCTTCCTTCTGCTCGCCACGCCTTAATGGAGAAAGCAAAAGAATAAATAGAGCTATCAAACAGACTCAAAACAAATGAAGTGCTATTTTAAGCTTGTTCTGTCTCCATTTGGGCAACTTATAGAAAGCATCCTTTGTCATCCCAAATTTCTCCCTGAACTCTGCTGATGACAAATAAGTCTGCAACATTTCATGCAAAGAAGATCTCAGAGCATGGTTGAACAGGTATATAAAGTAGTGTACCCAGTTCAAGCCACTACCTCTCGTTTGGTAACATCAATTTCTGCCACAGGATCTGTTGATGTTGTCTTAAGGCGATCGTATGGGTAGGTTGGAAGCCCATCCTCATCTTCAGCTTCACCCTCTTTCACGTCTTCTTGAATAGTCAGGGATTCTATTCGGCTGCTCATAGAGTTCTCTTTGTTATTTGGCTCTGAATTCTGTTTTGGTGCCTCAGGACTCGCTGCGCCGTAAACCAAAATGATCAGACAAAACTCCATAGAAACAATAGTTGGTTGTCGGTGTGTTTCCCTAAGCATCAATTAACAAGTCATGACGTACCTCTGACAGATTTGGGTATGATGACTTCTCGCGTTGGCGGTGATCTCTCATAAGTGGAAGTGATAGCTGCTATAGCTGTAGATTTGGAAGCCAGTTTCGCTGAATCAGGGGTGACAGACTTTGGGAAGATCTTCCGGACAACTGGTGGAGGAGTTGAAAGATTTCTTGCATTGGGGTTCTCAAAATTAGCAGCCAGTGCATTGAAAGCAGGAGACCTGCCCCTGACACGAACACGGTCTGGGCTAAAAGACATGCTTCTCGACCTCTGATTTTTGTCCGGTACACTAGATCTTCCTCCATAGGAAACAGGTGTCCTACGCTTGGGTTTCTGATCATGCAATATGCATTAAATCAAATTGACCACAAACAGAGAACAATCTAGCTGGAGATGTGAGCTGGCAACTATCCATGAAGCAGCACATATCAACAAGAAAAGTGCATTTTCATGTGCTTTGACTATTATAAAGTGAAAAAAACACCACATTTTGTTATCAACTTTTGGAATTCACAGCCACTTCAGAAATCAGTTCTCAATATTTATGCTTGTTAAGAGCAAAAGTTGAAAGGAATTATGGAAGTTCCTTAAATAGTCAAGATATCCATGATTAGGAGTCGTTGACACAACAAAGGAAAGCAACCTATTTTAGGTTCAGTATACAAGCATAATCAAGCTGATAAAAGTGGATATGCATGAAAATCCTGAACAGCTAACAATCATTCAATCAGGCATGTTAAAAAGCTTCAAAGTACGTTTAGGTTCAGTATACAAGCATAATCAAGCTGATAAGAAGTGCATATGCATGAAAATCCTGAACAGCTAACAATCATTCAAACAGGCATGTTAAGAAGCTTCAAAGTACGTAAGTCTTACATCAACAGTTGGTGTACCACCATGTTTAACGATTGTAAGCTTCCTTTGGAATGAGTTCCCATGCATCTGCACCAGAAAAAAAATCAATCAGAATTCTAGGACAGCAAAAAGTCAGATGTATAATGATTATAATTACTTACAGAAGATTTTGCGGAGTCCCAAGAGAAGAAGCGCGTGAAGAAAGGTGGTTCACTTCCTTCCATGACGACATATACTGGAGCTTCACGAGATAGTTTCTCAAGAAGAAAGTCATGCTCAAGAAATTTCTGAAAATCGTAAAGTTGGTGTTCATCGTCTTATATGAACCATAAACAATGATATTTAATTTACAACTCAAAAATTGCTCATGCGGCAAAGACTTTCAATTATGGACCGAAACACTCGAGCAGAACAACATGTAAAAATACATGGAAATCGAAATACTATGCCACCTTTATGCCTCAAACTGAACCATACCTCTCCAATGGTTAAAGCATGCATTTTCATCTTGGAGTCAACTTGTTGTCCCACCCAGACAAAGTTTGCTGAGTGACAATCCAGGATAAATATATCTTCGGTCATCAAATCATCCTGAGTAAAATTGTGTATTTCTGTCACCTGCAATAACAATATCAGAATGGCTGTATAAGTAAGAATCTCGATAACATGCTAGCGCAACAGGTAACAATATATGCAAGCATCTTTAAGCAGCGGCACTTGAAAACACAGGAAGACGTTAATAAAACTATGAGAATATCCAAGAGGCCTCAGTTTTATGATACAGCAGAATAGAGGCAAGAGTTGGAATGAATGCTTATGATCAACAGGGAAATTATTCTACACACCTTCAGATTTCCTGCAAATCAGCGAGCATTTTTTTTGCAGCGACGAAACATGGAAGAAAAGATAGATGAGTTGTAATATCTAAATACATAAAGAGATGAAAGGAGTAGAAAGTAAACAAATATTTAAAAGCACCTTATGTATACCTTTTGTATAGATGCAAGAAAAGAGGTGAGGATCGCCCTCAGAATCTCGTGCTATCTTCTGGCTGGGATATTCCGATTTTCCTCCCAATAACTCCCAAAAGTGTTCAGATTCAGCACCTTCCTTTTGTGTTTTACATTGTGCATTTGGCTGAATACAATTAAAATCCGTTTAGAAGCTTCAGATAAAACCAGAAAGCAACTGCATGTGGACACGTTCAAAAATATGAAAACTGAGTATGACAGGTTATTGGTCTTCGAGGGAGACTGCCAATTACGTAAGTCATAATATACTCATGAATACTGAAACTACAGAAATCTTTATTATTATCAAACCTTTATCAGATCCAGCTGCCTCTCAACAAGTTCCTGATCCTCTGAGGTTGTGAGGTTCCCATACCACGTAAGGACGGAGGAGCCACTATGCAAGATGTAACAGTATGAGGAGTTCAAAGATGATGCAACCTGATTCATTAATTGCATTAAGTGAAAGAGGAAAATTCCATCAGCAGATAACCAAAACATGACATGCTGTGAGTTTTGTGCAGTAAACATGACATACATGTGTCTACAAGATATTAAAAACTGAAAACATGACATACTGGTTCCACTTGAATTGCTTGCATATTATCAGGTCCAGATCCCTGAACTCTAAATAATGCCACACCATCCTCTTTATATGTCTCATCTGGGATTTCCTTCTCTGCTATGTAGCTCTTATACCCTTCACCCAAGCCACCCTGAATATTACAGCCATGAAAATGCATGAAAATTTTATCACTTACCAAAATATAGTATAAATAATAATCTATTATTGCCCACATACCTTGAAAACAATGAAGCTCTGAAAGATTGAGAAGAATTGAATCGGTTCATTTCCTTCATATATGCGAGCCTAAAATGTGTTATCACAGATGTTAGTTATCCAAACAAGATGAAAACTATAACATCACCTGACGAGAGCAAAAGTAATCACAGTATGATAGAACCAACCTGGACAGGGAGAAACTTCAAAGACTCAACCATCTTGCTAACCTGTGAAAGAGCAGACGCTCTCTCTTCCTGTTTTCATTCACGACAAAAACAAAGTCACCAACGCAATACAGAGACCTTGTATACCTATGTGTTTTCCCAACATCAGCGCTATGTAGTACACCAACTGCAGCCCTTTATCCATACATGCAAGCATACAGGCAACTGTATTTGACGAGGTTCTTTATCGATAATAGCATTAAGAGAAGACAAATAAAACTCAAATTCTAGTCTAGAAACAACAAAAGTTATTGACTATGGGGTAAACTTAAGATACTGCAAATCTGAGAAGGTTGGATCATTGACAAACATTGAAAAGGCAAAATACAGGAAATCTATAAACCATGAGTCGCATGGAAGTATTTTAAAAAGGGTCTTGTTAACAAGTGCCCCATGATCACTAGTTAAGACCACTAATGTTAGTGAAAACACATACCCAAATGTTTTGAAAATTGAAAAAAAACATATTTCAAGTAAGTAGAACAGTTGAGATAGTGTCCATATTATTAATCACCCTTAACAAGTGCCTCGGGGGTACTCTTTAACATTTTCCTTTCAATAATAGACTACCAGAACAGCAGTGGCTGGAAGCAACACCATACTGTTCCAAAGCACCCATGCTAATGGGATGATGCTTTCTGTGTCAATTTCAATTGCCTTGGCCAATAGGAAGGTATAGGTTCTAGAGCATCCCTATGGATCTGTATCATGCAAGCTAAGCATCAAATCCTGATCATTATTAGAATAACCTTACCAGGTCACTGCAACAAATGAGTTTACTGACCACACTACCAATACCATAGAGGTTAAATTGAACTGTCCACAGTGGATTGTAGTATAACAATGTCTAATGGAAGACTTGACTAAAACCCAGATAATTTTTAATCAGTAGTAACTTCAAGCTACTACCATCTGTCCTTCAATATACATTAGAAAATGCAAATTAATCACTTCTCCTAGGAAGCAGCATCCTCATTGCAAGCAAACAGTGCCTTCCAGGAAGCAATAAATAAAGATTCTAACCATCAATGTGCCAACACAATTCTGGAGTATTGCTCTACTTAAACCAAATGGTCTGTGGTTCACTTTTCTGAGCATCTGTGCACAGAAACCTGCTAATAATCAAGTAACCTCTACAAAACTTATGTTTTCTGATTTTATGACCTATTTTCAAGTACATCTACCCTAGTAGAAGTCCCTTCAACAAACAAGCTTTCTTGGACACACTCTCTCCAGTAAAATTGGAAAAAAAATGTCATTCTCACAAAAAGTATTGTGCTACCAGTATTGCAATTATTAGACATCACACGTAATTAATTGCTTAGCAGTTAGGATAACGAGAATGAATAATCTGCATTATCTCACCTCGACGCTCTTGTTCCCAAACCATGTTCCAATGAGATACTCTTCCTTATCATCTCCTGGAAAAGAATATTGAAAGACATAGCAATCCCCACTATAAAATTTTGACTGGTCAGCAGATTGAAGAAGAATCTTCTCCTGACCATTTACACGCCAAACCTGCACAAACAATGTGGAGATACCATAAGTTTATAGTCCGGAACACTGAACCACCATCTCACCTACCCCTGAAATACAAAAAGACAACTGACAAAGCATGTTGTGCAGATAAATTCAGCTCGGATGTGCATATAGAACCTGTAAATGTCCAGAGCAATCAATATATGGTTGAGGTTCTTCTTTAATGGGAGAAGCTTTCATGAGACCCTTCACATTTAGTCCCTGGCGTTTCAGAAGTGCTACAAATGATAAAGAAATAGCATCCAGTGGATAAGTAGCGGAAACAGCAGCAACAAGAGTAATAGCTAAGAAGGATTTATGTAATCCACCCTAGGTTGGAAATCGAGACATTTCAAAAACTGTCAAAATCTGAAATGCGCATAACAACCTGCAACTTTGCCTCTCCCATCCTCAGTCACCGCCACATCAGTTGTCTGAGGCCAGGAATCAAACTTCGAACGGAATACCACAGTCTCGAATCCCTCAATTAGACGGATTATATGAGATTGTGGCCGATCAGGACTGTGGATTAACTCCTGTTTCATTCATTGAACAACGGCGAAAGAAGAATGAGATACACATAGCAGTCAAAATCTATGCCTGATAAGAAGCTATACTGTTTTACCTCAGCAGCAGAACTAGCGTTCTTCCTGTCATCAAGAGAAGTACTTCTCCCCATCCACACAAACACTTCTGCCCCGCAGTCCAGAAGATAGCATTTGTTCGTATCCAATAAATCCCTTGTCAAAGGCTCATCCCCAATAGTTTCATTCTGGCCCTTCTCCACACTTGTAACAGAGATGATTGGAGTTAGGGAAAACAAAAGGGGAGAAAAAGGAAAACAGCAAACTGCAACAGAATCAGAATTAACAGTTGGTAGATATATGCTTTGTTTTTTACAGTGAATTAATGTCCACAAATAAATACAAATGCACATTTAGCATTTTGTTTTCAAGAGAAACACCAGACTAACAGAGATCAAAGATATGTAAGCTTAGGTATGCAGTCTAAGAATTGAATACATACCGAAGTAGCTTGGTAGGATAAATGCCAACATTCTTGTCCTCTTCGAAAGCCGTTTTTCTCGGAAGAGGGGCAAAGCCACCAAAAAATCCCCAAAACTCACCAGTCTCAGAATCCGCCATCAATTTTCCATCCTCTGTTCATAATATTTGTAAGACTCGTGCACATTGTTGTTTCTTGGTCACCTGATTGTTAATCTATTAGTTCACTTACCAATGGCTGCTATGTCGCATTTTCCATGGTGATATGTATCTTTGATGTATTGGACGACTTCAAGAGCCTTTGCTCTTTCTTGGATGGATGAATTTGAACCATTAAATTGGAAAATCTTAGACTCGGTATCCAGAATAAAAATGTCATCATGATTGAGCGAAGATCGAGCAAAAGGAACCTGTCAGTAACACATCATACTCAGCAAAATAAAAACATGTGCGCGGTCAATTTAAGAACACAATCTTCAATCTTGACTTCTAAGTCTGAGCACTTGCCTCTTTTACATGCACAACATGCTTTCCCCTGCAGACAAACAAGCGTGTCTTATGTTCTTCCGCCTCAGCATGTTTGAACCCAGTTGCAACTCCACCTTCCTGCGGGATTATACATGGCTTAAAATATGATAAGAATCTCTCTGTTTCATGACCCTGTACTTCACGATACTGAACAGCACGTCCTCCAAGGGCTGCATCTAATTCTACTGTCTTTATGGCTGCAGTACCAGATTCATCCTATAACAAAATAAAGCCAACGTTACTAATGTACAACATATTCAATGCTATTATAGACAAACAAAGCTGTGAGGAACTAACCTGAGTCGTATCCTTGCCCAGCCAATAATGAATGTCATGACGCAAGGCACCATTCTTCAATGCAGTAGTCTGCAGGTATTGAGATGCAATCTTTAAAACCAGAGAAAATGGATTCTTACTCAATGACATGCAACATAATAAAATAACAAACTCAGGAATATATCTAATTCGTATTAGCTTTTTTTTTTTTCTATTAGGCTTCGTTCAGTTCACCATGGAATTGGATTTATAAGGAATGGGAATCCTTTTCACGTTTGGATAGAAATTGTATCTTAGTAATGGATCCCGCAGAAGTTAAGAGTCTAGTAGTAGGGTCTTCATTCTTTGTGTGATTCAATTTCAAGATGAACCAAGCGATGTCTTTGGCAAAATAACTTCTCATGGAAAAGCCTCTTTCCTCATATAGCTTAGTTAGGCCACTATCATGATATGAACTGGGGATCCACACTTAATTGAAACTTGCACCAAGCAACTTAAAGGAATAGCCATCTTTGTGTTCGTGTTGAAATCATTTTTACATCTCATTTGGATTATCAACTTAGGAACACTAGCGATGACCAAATCAGAGCGCAGTCAAGCATATTCCTTATGTCAGATACATAGTATAAAAGATGCCAGAGATGAAATAATTGAAACCAAAACATTTACCTTCAAAATCACATAGGAATCCCCAGTGAAGAATTTTCCGTAAGATGATTGAGGGATCGGAACGGGACGAAAGTTTTCAATTCGCCATATTTCATTTCCACTACGAATGGTTAAGGAGAATCCTACATGAATGATGCTTAGATGGTAATTCGAACAGAAACAAAAAACGTAGTGAAGGGTAGAGCTGTTATAGCAGCTCTGTTTTCCAATACACTGTCTTTTTGAATTGTAAATAGATGCACCCGAGAAATTGCACGATGCCGCTTCATATTGGTAGTTTTGTTTGCAAAGCATTGTAATATGCAACCTACTAACTATTCAGACAGAAAGAGGATACGCCTTTTGTCCAGCTCCCTGGAAAGCTGGATCCAAGTCTCTCATGGAAACAGACATGCTTTCTCTGCAGCTTTAATAATATATGTCTGCTGCCAGTTTGCTTAAATTAAGGAAGAGGCACCTGCAACATCATTACATATTTGCACTAGTCAAATGACATGAGATGAAATTGACAACAACATTATTGAAAGCAGCATATATTTTATGAGGAAAAAGGAAGATAAACAGAGAAAGGAAGATGAATAGTTGCTTCATGATGGAAACCGTCAGCAGAATTCTGTGTGGATACTCAATCATGTTTATAGAAACTCATTTAGTAAGTCACTTCACTAGCCCTGACGTTTGCAAGTGTCAGAAGTCGGAACAAAGATCTCTTCATTTGAATTTGCAATAGAAAATACCCAGTAGATGATGCATGACCGTGATTGCCAACCTGTTTATGTACGATTTTCAATGGCTTTCCCCTTGCTATCACGTTATTGTTCCACTAACTAGGAGAAATGCTTATCCTAATTTGAAGTGGAAAAAACGAGGGCCAACGAGGCATATCAAAGAGGGCATCAAATACTTCACAGACCTAGCTTCAACTTCTCAATTGCACCCTGAATCAGATTTCCGAGGTTAAAACTGCATCCTAACACAACTTCCCTAGGTAAATCGGAAACATAATTCAATTAAATTTCTTTGTTTTTGTTTTTGTTTTTGTTTTTGTTTTTGTTTTTCTCAGGTACAGTCAAGTGCCAACAACAATGCAGTCTTTCTCTCTACTCATAGAGGGGGAACATACATACAAGATTGAGCAAGCAACCTAGCATCAGGGAAACACAGCTGGAGAAGATGGCAATTATTTGCAGTGAAAGAGAAGTAGAAAGAAAATCACATCCTATATGTGTGCTTTTCTATAACTCCTAATCTGTGAGTTAACTTGTCGTACTCATCCTTACTGAGTGTATCTTTAGTATAAGTTATCTAATCCGAAGCACAACTTTCAAAGGCTCAATTGGGAGAGGATGTGGAGTGTTGAACGCCATAATATACAAGTGGATTAGTATGAATATCAGTCGTATTTCCAGTTATGCTTTTGTGAGGCATAATGCCAAGGCTAGACTAGTAGAGGATCTCGAGTTTTCAGCATCATCATAATACAAGAGTGGATTAGTCTCGATATCACGAAAGGCAAAGCACACGTCCGTTGCATTTATGCTTATCCATCTAATAAAGCCATGGGGAACATTATTTTGGCCCGCAACATCTCGCATTTGAAGGAGCTTATCCGTCAGGAATTGATATTGGAGGCGTAAAAAAAAAAAAACTTGCTAAGAAAGACAAACAATCGAAACAAATTTCCAGAGCATGGGAAAAGGAGTAACGAGAAGAAAAATATCGCGAGCATCTACAGATAAGGGGACGAGCTGGTTGCTGCAAAAGAAAATGCATTTAGATTGCTGAAGCATTCATTGGGCGAGCAGGAAGCTTGAAACTTCATATCGGAAGACATTGATGAAAACCCAGATACATTGTCCAATGTACAGCATTTCAAAACTGCGCATTGATCTCCAAGACCTCAGCACTTGGGAAGTTTTCCACTACGTATCTCTCTTAAGCTCCCAAGATCAAGAACAAGCAAGCTTCAACTATTCTCGTAATTCGCATCGACATTCTATCAGATTTTCCGTGCGAATCAGGAGGCAAACTATTATTAAAAAAACAAAAAAAACACAACAACCGACGCAGATCACAGAAAACAATCATTCTACGCAGGAATCAATAACTCGGAAACGCGAAAACCCGAAAAAAAAAACAAACAAACAAAATAAAATAATCAGAATCCAGCTCGTCGAGACAACAATTAACGACCGCATCAAAAAAGAACACAACCCCCAATCACCCACGAACGAAGCTGGAAACGAGCTTACCAGGAGTAGGGACGGATAATCCCGAACCGGGTTGAGTCGATCCAGTCCAATCGACCGGAATCACGACCGGAATCGAAAGGAGAAAAGTCGAGAAGCGCGCGCGCGAGAGAGAGAGAGAGAGAGAGAAAAAGGCGATGGGAGGAGGAACAGAGCAGAGTGGGGCTAAAGAAGGAAGAGAAGGGAGAAAAAGAATGACAAAAATTGAAAAAGGCGTTGTAGAGAGAGAAAAGCCGAAAAGCTAGAGAGGGAGAGAGAAGGGTTGGAGGGAATGATGATGATGATGAGTGCCAGGCGTGCCAATCACTAACGGCAACAAAAGCCAACAGCCCGGGGAGCTCATATGAACTGTAAAAATCCCCCCCTTTTTCTCGCTTAATTATTTTGTTAATTTTGGGTTAATTAATAATTAAGGCACCCACCATTATGGTGCGGACAAATTAGTACTGCTAGCTCATTTGATTCTCTTGTTTTTTCTATCGATCTTTCTTTCTTTTTGGGGGTGGAAAAATGGGCACGTCGTAAAAATCCCAAGAGGGATTCTCTTTTTGGACATTTCCTTTTTGTATTTCACATAACTTTTCTTTGCCATACATCAGCAACTGAGCTTGACATATATCATGTGTGAGATTTGGGAATTGTGGGGGGGCGAAATTGGCAAGAGAAGAAGGAGAAGGAGAAGGAGAAGGAGAAGGAGATAAATATGGGAGAAGGGTGAGAGTTAAGACTTTCTTGTGGGTTTTTCTTTTTTCAAATATAGTAAAATTACAAAATCGCGTTGTCATCGAAATAAAAGGTATAGTTGGATTTCATTTATCTCTTTCTTGCCTTTTGTGATTTTTCCAGCATTATGCATTTGTTGTGGGGGAATTATGGTATATTTTGATAGAAGAAGGGGAAAAAAAGACGACGACTTTTCTTTTTTTGGGGTGATGGATGGAAGAAGATGTCTAAGGTGTTTCCGCTTTGTGAGGGAGGGAGTGGGAAAGTAGTCGGTCACCGGCCATAAAAATCATGCATGCCATAAACTCTCTCTCTCTCTCTCACGTACCAGACTGTTTCTTTCTCTCTCTCTCCTCACTCTCTCTCTCTCAATATTTTTCTTATAACCTCTTTAAAGAGGAAATCACATGAATAGTCTTTAAATTTTGCTCAATGATCAATGTGATTCATGAACTTTTTTTTCCGTTTACTTTAGTCCCCAAACTTTCCGAATTCTGCTATATTTAGTCCTTGAAAATGACTGGACTTCTAGATGAATTTTCATTACCAAGTCAGCAATTATCATATTCTTCTCACTTAATTTTTTTTTCCTTTATTTTTCTTCTTCTTCTTCCCCGACAACCACTGAACTCTCTCTATCTCACTCCCGACTCCCATTCACCTTCTCGCACTTCTAGATCTTAGGCGTGACCTCAATTCTGAGGTCATGACTATCAATATAAGGTCCCAACCTCTAATCTAAGGTTGCTACGGCCTAACATTTGAGGTCGCAACTTAGATTTGAGAGAGAAACAAAGTGACAGTTATGGAGGTAAAAAAATCTCCAATGGCGATAGTAGTGCCAAGTGGTGGTGGAGTATTCAACTACAACAAGACGACACTTAGAGTGCGTTTGATAACCTGCCATAATTTTTAATTATGTTCCAAAAGTGATTCTAAAGCAGAAATGCGTTTGGTAAAGAATGGCTTTTAAAATAGTTTTTTACTTCTAAATGAGAACTGCGTTTGGTAAAGAAGTGATTCTCTAGGGTCAGAATCAATTCTTACAAGAAGTGATTTTTTTTTCTATTTTCACTTATCATTTCCCTTCTCACGCTTGGAGGTTGTTGGTCGTCGGTCACCGCCGCCTGTCGCCGGTCCCCCTTGGTTGTCGTCATCACCCACCGCCGATTGCCAATGGTCGATCGCTGGTGGTTGGCCACCAACCGCTGATCGTCAGTCCCCATCGGTCGTCGCCCGCAGACTGCCTGTTGCCGACGTTGGTGGCCGATCCCCGAGCACCATTTAGTAAACTTGCCAAAAGCAAAAGTAGAATAAGAATGAAGGTGCGTTCGGTAAATATAATTTCTTATTCTCTTTCAGAATTGATTCTTGCCAGAATAAAAAATTATGGCAAGAATGATTTTCAAACGGGCCCTTACTGGCCATGGTTGTAGTTAGTGTTCATGGCTAGTAGTTATGGGCAATGAAAGGAGAGAGAGAGAGAGAGAGAGATTCCCCATGAAAGTCATAATGTCCATATTAGTAACCTGATTGTCCACGTCAACCGACACTCTAGTTTTGTTGACGGAAATAGGGGTGAGCATGGTTCTAGGGTAGAATTGAGAATCAGTGGGAATTGGTACGGTTCCATGTTCTAAGATATGTAGGGTAAGTTCCAAGTTTCAAAAATTAGGGAACTGATTACGACGGGCAAGTTTCACCTAGAACAAGTTTTTGTGTGTGTGTGTGTGTGTGTGTGTGTTTTTTTTATATCTTCACGCAATTCTGCGATATTCCATGACGTTTGATAATAAGTGTGATATGAAGTTACTAGTTCGAGCTTTCATTTATGATGATATTCATAATTGAAACTTTTACTTTGTTAATGTATCATATTTTTCGTGTGTCTAAATATGAGTTGTGATAAGTGGATTGTAGAAGTAAATGGTGGTCATTAAAGGTGATGATTCACTACAATCATTCAATTAAGAATACATGTAGAACTAGATAGACCCTAGAACCAACCTTGGAACCTATGACAAGGTAAGTTCTAAGGTATGCATGATAAGTTCCAAATTTCAAAAATTAAAGAACCGATTACGACGGGTATGTTCTAGGTCCGAGATGAACCTGGACCGATAATGAAAACGCTCACTCCTAGACGGAACTATCACACTAGGTCGATTTTGAAATGTTGAAGGACTAATTGGGAAAAAAAAATGTCTAGAGACGATATTGAACATCGAAGAAAAATTCAAGGATCTTTAGTAGCATAGCTCCATCCAAAAGTTTGTATTATTTCTTAAAGAAGGCTTATTGATTCCTTCACTGGTAGTTGAACGGAGTGTGGATCTACAAGTACTGTTCGACAAAACTATTAATAACATAACTCTACACCGAAATTAAATAGAGGATTTCCGAGGCTTGGTCATTACCTAACTCAATTTATGACGGGCCGAACTCAAGAAAAATGTTAATTACCAGAATTTGGCCAGGACAGAAGCTAGACAAGCATTCCTATCAATTGGGTTCGCAATTTCACCTGTTGATGGCTTGACAAACACCACGACGAGATGAGCTGTTTCTCCTTTTTGCAGTAAGGGGGTGACCCCAGCTTGGGAAGGAATATTCTGTTCTTGCTTCTCTTTCTTGAGAGATGAAATCTTAGACCTTCGAGGATGACATGTGTGGATATATACACGTATATATCTCCTCAACTTTCAATTACAATTTAATTTCGTGAGACTGACTTTTGTGGAAATATGATCTAGCCAAATAACAATTGCCATCTGTGTGCCACGCCGAAAGTGGACAATTGGACGGGGCCTCCTTCAAGCCACCCATTTGATAAAGTATGCGTTTTTTTTTTTTAATCCTTTATTTTTCGAGAATGTTGATGAACTTTGGCCTCAATATGCAACGCGATCCCTAAATTTTTAATTTGTTCAATGTGGTCAATGAACTTTGCTTCAATGTGTAATATTATCCCTGAACTTTTAATTTATTCAATGTTGTCCCTTAACTTGAAATAATGGAAGAACGATATTGAAAATTTTCATAAAGTTTAGGGACTAAATTGATCATTTTACCAAAAATTCAGGGACCATATTAAACAAATTAAAAATTTAGAAACCACATTGTACATTTGGTCAAAGTTCAAGAATCATTTGTGTCATTATTCCTTATTTTCTTGGGAAAGTCACATCATTCAATGTTGTCCTTTAACTTGAAATAATGGAAGGACAAATAGAGTTTAGGGACTAAATTGATCATTTTACCAAAAATTCAAGAATTATATTAAATAAATTAAAAGTTCATGGACCACATTACATATTTGGTGAAAGTTCAAAAACCATTTGTATTATTATTCCTTATTTTCTTGGGAAAGTCACATCAATTGACTTGGTGGCATTTAAGTTGCTTTAA
>BCNH02000003.1:521893-574134 GCA_001662345.2 Metrosideros polymorpha var. glaberrima | reverse complement strand
AAACCCTCTTTAACAAATGCTTTGCATAGAAACAAGGGATAATTCCCTTTTGATTTTCTCTTTTTATGGCCGTAAGTTGTCCTTAAGATTTTTTTTGGGCCGTAGATTATATCCTCAGATTAAGTCGAGAGAAAGGCCCAGATCGATTCCCAACAAGTGGGCCTACTTGAATCTTCAATCCGGAAGGTGGATAACGGTGTCGGACCCGTTTCCACCCATTTAATGCTTTCCACCGACCTTTTAGAGAATGTCAATAAACACATTTTTTTTTACAAAAAAAAGAGGGGGCGGAAAAGGGTCAATGACACGCCAAAGAATCTGAAAAACAATTGCGTAAGGCATAGATTTTTCAATCAATACAATCTCATGCTTTTATTATAAATGCAAGAAAATAAATCGTAAATAGGGTTTGTCCATGGAACAGGGACACTAGATTTGATGCCCAATCTGAAGCTAGCCATTTTTATTACGTAGTTGACAAACGAAATGCGGAATTACAAATCTTGCGTGTTTTAAATTCAATGTAATTCAATTTCCAAGATTAATTTTTTTTTTTAATTCGAAGGGCTATAACAAGAAGTATATGTTTATCCAAGCCTTTTATTTTATACATGAATAATGTAGCGGATCCATAGTTTGCACGGTTGCTATTAGATGATTGACACGCAAGAGCATTCGATCGGCAGACTAACTTCCGAGTACCACTACCACAAGCCTAGTGACAGTGAACGAGTTTCAGCCTTTCTAATATCATAATGCCATTATTGTCATTGAACATCGCTCGTTCTCTCAATGATAATTCACTTATTTTCTTTTTTTTATTCTTTTGGTTTATGCGATTTTCAAAATGCATAACTAAAAAAAAAAAAAAGATTGGGCAACACTAGGTCTTAATCGAAATTAAACCGGGTAAAATCAAATTAAATACGGTATCAAATCAATTTGCCGTTGGTTCCCTTCACCGTATGTGGTGGGAAGGCATTTGTTAATGTGAGACCTATGGTAAGATTAGCCATCTTTAATTGTACATCTAACCTTGCATGGAAAATAGCATAGGATATTGATATAACGACATACCGTACACTCCCGAGAATTAAGTGCTTACCAATCTTGTACTCGAATCGACCCATCTTGTTTGCTCCATTAATAATATGAAGGTTCCTCAATTGTTCTCTCGGAGCAATAAATTTGTGGATTTGGAGGCTAATAATGAAATGCACGAGTTTCATTTGTTTCATCACCATTTTGAAATTTGTAAGATCATTAATTGCTGACAAATTTTGAAACAATTTCTCAACTTTTCAAGCATTCCTAAAAGCTGCTTTATCCTGTTTTTGTGTCACTTCTATTCATACCTTTCGTCAGTCTCATTTCAGATTTGAAACTTCATAAGTTTATTGTTATCATTGCTTTCTACTCTTGAAGTGCCACATTGATAAGCCAGATATGAAATGTAAATATGTGTACACAGGGGGAAATTGTCCAAAAAGCATTAAATCTATTGCACTTTTATCAATTCAGTTCTAAACTTTTTAATTATGTTAATTGAATCATAAACTCGTTCACGTTTTGCCAATTGAATCCATTCGGCCAATTTTGGTTGGAAATCGCTCATGTGGACGCTAGCTGTCCTACGTGGCACGGTAATCGCTGATTATTTATTTATTTATTTTTCTTTTCTTCTCCTTTCCTTCTTTATTTTCTTCTTTTTCCCTTTTTCCCTTTGCCGGCCATCGCCTGGCCTCGCCAATGGTCGGCGACCTTCGCCGGCCATGGGCAAGGAATGCCTGCACCTAGCCTGGCGAAGGGTTGCCCTTGCCCGTGGTTGGTGAGGACGGCCCTTGCTAGCCAAATTGGGCGAGGGTGACCCTCACTTGGCAAAGGTTTACCCTCACCAGCCCATGCTCGGGTGTCCCTCGCGTGAGGGTAGGTCTCGCCTAAGGCTAGCGACCTCCATCAGCCATCGACAAGGCTGGGATTGATGAAAATGTTTATAATTCAATTAGCACAATTAAAAAGTTTATGACTGAATTGGTAAAAGTACAATAAGTTAAGAACTTTTTGGACAATTTTTTTTTAGGTTGATAACGATATTTTCTTTTGGCCACAGATTAATATATCTTCAAAAGTATTTACTAGTGCATGGGAAAAAGAGGCTAAATGGTCCACTACTCGATATTCATATTGCCATATGTTTGACTTTTTACTGCCCTGAATTACTGAATAATGCTATAAATCCACAAAATTTATTTTCCCATTAAGAAAAAAATCTTACAAATTGCTATCCAAAAGTCTGAACGTTTGGCCCAACGTGCAAATTAAGAGCTAAACGTTTGAAAATATCCAATCAAATCATAAACGTTTTAAATTTGGTGAAATTAAGTGATTCCGGCAACCACTTAGTATAATTGGCTGATGTGTTGCGCCAGATTCTAATATGGTGTTTTTCTAAATATTTTTAGCATATATGGCGATAATGTGGCACTACATCAGAGAAATTCGAAGTATTTTTGAAAAGTAAAAGAAAAGAAGAAAATAATCAGAGAAAACGTAGTAGAGAGGAAGCCCCTTGCCTTCTTAATCTTTTATAGTATTTTATTCGTATACAAAAAAAGGGTTAATGTCACCAAAAATTTCAAACCAGTACATTTGTGACATATTTACCCCAAACTAATTTTTTGACCATAAAAAATCTTAAATCAGTACACCAGTGACAAATATACCCCAAATTAATTTCTTGACCATGAAAACCCTCATATTGATATACATGTGACACATTTACCCTAAACTTAGTTTTATAAAAAATTACTTAGTTGACGCTTCTTTAATTAGTTAATTTTCTAGCAACATGGCTTAGTTCATCTTTTTCAATAAACCCTAAAATTTGAGTAAATTTTTCACAGATGTACCCATTTGAGATTTTTTGGTAAATTTGTCATAAGTATACCAATTGGAAATTTTTCGTGATAAAAAATTTGATTTAAAATAAATTTATTATCGATATACCAGTTTAAAATTTTTCATAATAATAACCCATATAAAATAAATAACTTTCCCCGCCGCCCCCAATTTGTCAAGCCACTCCCTCCACCACCGGTTCCATTCTCTCAGGTTTTCATTTTTCATTTTCTTTCATTTTAAATTTTTTGGCCTTTTTTTTTCTTTTTCTAAATTGATTTTTTTTTATCACGTAGCGGCATCAACAACCCGTTTAGGCCAGATATATTAAAAAAGGGCCACGTGAGATTCTAATGTGAGACGTCAGCAAATTTTCAAAGAAATCGCCGGAAGAACTGGATTGCACTAGATTAAAATTGTTTGTACCTTTGTTTCACCGAAATTTCACTCGCGACAAAATATATTTCACCGAAAATTGTTCTTCGAATTTTATTAAAGGAAACCAGGGTTTTGCATCTACTTCGGATAGAAAATATCACAGGCAAAATGAACCAACAACTTTAATTAGAATAGGGTTGTACAAACGCAAATTGCGCCAAAATTTAATAGACAACAAGGCTTGGAAAATATAGACTCGATGAACAAACCATATGTAAACAAACTATGTCAAAATTTAATCATTGACATAGTTTGAGAACCCAAGGACACTATGCCAAAATTTAATTGACGACAGCACCCGAGATAGAGATTACATGTCAAAATTTAATCGATGACACGAATCGAAAAGTTACAGCTAAGAAAGTAAAGTGTAGTGTAGGAAAGTACAGGTACTGAAAATATAGTAAATTTGTTTGATTTGTGCGAGGCTCCTCTAAAGAGTACGATGTGACTATTTAAAGTCCACAATCGAAGGTTACCAATGAAGGTTATAAATGGAGGTTACAAACAAGGGTTACGAATAAAGGTTATAAACGGAGGTTACACACGGATGTTACAAATACTAATAAAGAAATAACTTCCTAGTGATTATAAGAAGTTACAACAATCCTAGAATAGCGAAAAATAACCAACCAGCGGTTATCCTCTTGTCAATTGCTTGCTATCGATGTTGATTACTTGTTATTGATATCGATGACTTCGTTGATCAATTTCAAGGTTCTTTTTGATAACTTCACGTTATGTGTCGTCGATGATCTTACTGGTGAGTTGTCGATTCTCTTCAAGTTGCCGATAATTCTATTCATGAATGACAAACTTTGCTCTCATTGACTAAGTATATCATATGTCGATAACAACAAAAAGTTGGTCATTTTTTAATGTAAACATATGCCCCCTTTTAAAACAATTGAATGATTCATGGATCATTTGATTATATTAAATTAGATAATTATGAGTTATCATGTGCCCCATTATCATTGGCAAATTTAATTTTTTGTTGCCGAATTCTATCTCAATCAGATTCAACATATGGCTCGTATTTTTCTAGGGAAAATTGTCCAAAAATTCCTAAACTTATTGTATCTTTGCCAATTTAGTTCTAAACTTTTTAATTTTGCCAATTGAATCCTAAACCTTTTCACATTTTGTCAATTAAGACCATCCAACCAATTTTGGAAGGAAATTGATGACGTGGATGCTGGTCTTCCTACGTGGCACAGTTGGCACTGACATAGATAATTTTAAACAATATTTAAATATTTTATTGAAATATATATTTTTAAAAATTTCTTCTTTTGTTTTTTTTTTCTTTTTCTTTTTCCGTCCATCGGCCATCGCTGAGCCTTGGGCGAGGGATGCCCTCGCCTAGGCTGGCGAGGGTCGCTTTCGTCTAGGCTAGTAAGGGCAACCCTCCCCCCCGGCAATCCCCACCGGCCATCAACGAGGCTTGGCGGAGGGAAAAAAAAAGAAAAGGAAAAAGCAAATAATAAAGAAAGAAAATAGAAGAAAAGAAAAAAGGAAAAGAAAAATTATAAAATATTATAAAAATGTTCATGTCGATCGTGCGCCGGCCATGCCACGTGGGATGGGTGGCGTCCAAGTTAGTGATTTCTGGCCAAAATTGGTTAGATGAACTCAATTGGCAAAATGTGAAAAAGGTTTAGAAATGGATAAAAGTGCAATATGTTTAGGTTTTTTAGACAAATTTTCATATTTTTTCATGGCATATTTTGTGTAAAGTCTTCATTTGGCCCTCTATCTTTATCCTTAAGTAATTGCTCATACTTAGACAATCTCGTTACGAATTGGAATCTGGCAAAATATTGGCCTTCAAATGTTTTTCTAAGATTGAATTTCAATCCACTAAAAGCCAAATTTTTGAATTCTTTCCCTAGGAATGAAGTAAGGCATCTCTTTCTAGCCCTTTTGAATCGAGCAACAAACCGATCGACTGACTCATTAACGTATTGATAGATCCTGGCCAAATCACCAATCACTACCTCAGGTATCATTCTATAAAATTGAGAATGTAATTGTCTTTCCATCTCAGCCCAAGTATGGATTGAATTAGGAGATAAATCTATATACCAAGTAAATGCAGTTTTTGATAAAGACAAAGGAAACAACCTAAGTCTCATGAATTCATCTGTTCCTACCTCTCCACATTGGGCAGTAAATCGACCAATGCGTTCAACGGTTGATTGGTCATCTTCACGAGTAAAAATAGCGAATTTAGGAGTTTTGAATATTCTTGGATAAGGTATAGTGTCAACCTAATCAGGATGTAGCTTCCTATATATTGGCATGGCCATTCCTTTGTTGGCACCTGATTGTTTAGCCATTTGATCAGGATACGTCAATTGACACCTTTCTGGCCTAATAGGTTCAGAGTAGATTGGTCGATAGACTTGACCTTCCTACCCTCTAGGTTAAGGGTAAATATGATTTTCAAATATTTGTAAAATCCTCACTGGTGGTGGGATCACTTGTCTAAATTATTTTTGTCATTCAATTGATTAAGAGTTAAAGGAACATACTTGGAAGCCGCAGTATTAGACAAATTACTTCTATCGACAGATATCGTCCTACAAGTCTAGGTCATACCAACAATTTTAGCCTTTTGCAAATTACTTCCACCAACAGGTATCGTCCCACAGGTGTGGATCTAACTAATAGTTTCAGCCCTTCGCAAAATCCCAAAAGGTGAAAGGTTGGTAGGATTCGTCTACATCTAAATTGAAGGCCCGATGTTCTTCGCCCTTGTATGACCTCATGGAAGGTGTTGACGATCATGGGTTTGACCACATCGATGAGGTATTTCATCATGCGGTTAGTCGTTTCCTTTCGGTGTTCTTCGAGAATCCTCCTCATGGTAGCTATCATCACAGGGTTTGGCTCCAATTGCCTCCTTTGCTCATCAATTAGTTGTCTTAGGATGTCGACATCTCCACCTTGTTCTTGTTTTGCCACCAGTTGTGCGGTTGACGAGTAAGAACGTCCCACTCTATCATTACCAGGTTGCAATGACAAATTGTTATCGCCAGCATCTTCATTGTACGTACCATTGTATCTCCTCAAATCAGCCACACTAGTCCCACCAGGCATATCAAAAGGATGTTTCGCTGGAATATCTCCCGCGACGAAATATCTTTCACCAAAAGTTGTTCTTTGGTTTTTATTAAAAGAAACCAGGGTTCTACACCAACTTAGGACATGAAATATCATAGGCAAAAGGAACCAATGGCTTTAATTAGAACAAGGCTATACAAATGCAAATCGTGCTGGATTTTAATCAATGACAAGGCTTGAAAAATACAGACTCGATGAAGTAACTAGAAGTAAATAAATTATGCTGGAATGTAATCATTGACATAGTTTGAACACACAAGGACACAATGTTGAAATTTAATCGACGAGACAGCACCCATGTTAAAGATTACATGCTGGAATTTAATTGACAAAGTGAAATGAAAAGCTATAACTAAGAAAGTAAAGTGCAATGCAGGAAAGTAAAGATTTTGAAAATATAGTAAATTTGTTTGATTTGTGCAGGGGGTTTTTCGAAGAGTACGATGTGGTTATTTAAAGCCTACAATAGATAGTTATTAACGGAGGTTACAAATGCAGGTTACAAACGGGGGTTACAAATGGAGGTTATAAACGGTTACTAAAAAGGAAATTATTTTCTAATGGTTACGAGAAGTTACAACAATCCTAAAGTAATGGAAAATGACCCACCAGCAGTTATCTTCTTATCGATTGCTTGCTGTCGATGCTGATGTTGATTGCTTGTTGTCAATATTGATGACTTCATTGATCAACTTTAAGGTTCTTGTCGATAACTTGACATTATGTGTAGTCGATGACTTTACTGGTGAGTTGTCAATTCTCTTCAAGTTGTCGATAATTTTATTCATAAATAACAAAATTTTCTCTCATCAACTGAGTCTATCATATGTCGATAACAACAAAAAATTACTCATTTTTAGGTGTAAACAAACTTGTTGATATCTGTTTAGATTTTGATTGTACATTGAATCAAATGTGCAGAATTTCAGTTCCAATTTTTCCTTTTTAAAATGAGATGACATTGACAAGCTATGAGTATGGTACTTGAATAATGGCGCCTCATACTTGTTGACACCTAAATTTTGACTCTAATTTAGTTTTTATTTAGAATTTATTAAATTGCACACAAAAAATAGAGACCGACCCCCGGCCCCTAAAAAAATATTAAATCATTTTTTTATGTGGTTTTCATATAGTTTTTTATTTAATTTTTAGCATGCATTACATGCATTTACATTTAAATCGGACCGGCGATGGAATTGGAGCTAATTTGATGCGATTTGACCTTTAGGGATCCAATTGAGAAAACAATTAAATTTGGGATCGAATTTACAAATAATAGAAAGTTGAGGCCCATGACTTGACCTAATATTGCCTATATAAGCACCGCTATGTCTCAAGGTTTAGGGAGTCGGCAATTCACAATTTGAGAATACATTAGAAAAACACAATAAAGGAAAAAGAGGGAGAGAGATCATGGCTGAGGTCTCACGCGACCGAGAACTCCCTTCCTGGCCATGCTTTCTTGCTTGTCAGACGTCGCTGTCCCTCACGATCATCGCCTGTTGCCATGAGACGACAACGCTGTTACTGCTCCTGAAGGCCTGCTGCGACCAAGTCAATCCCTGGCTGCTCCAGATTTGCTGCTGATCGAAGACCTGCTGCTCCTGCGGACGTCCCTACTGCTGTTGCTGACTGAAGACTTGCTGCTGCTCCCTGCTGTCCCCTGCTGCTCCTGCTTCCTGCGATCAGAAGACCTGCTGCTGCTGCTGCTGCTGCGAGACGCCCCCTGCCGCTGCTCCTGCTGCTGCCAGTCAACCTCAGCGGCTGCCACAGATCACACCTTGCTGCTCCCTGCTCCCTGCTGCTGCTGCGATCAGACCTCTGCTGACCGATCAAACCTCTGTTGCTGCTGTCGACCAGACGCATCCAGTTGCTGCAGGCGTCCGCTCCAGATCAGCCCCCAGGCGACATCACAGCCCCTTGCTCCAGCATCATCAACATCGTCGAGCCTAGCCGCCGCAAGTCCCGCCGGCCGCCGCTCGAGCCACCACCGGTTCCGATCCCATCGCGGTCGAATTTGGAAAACGTTATCCACGAAATAGGTAATTTCTTTATCCGATTTGATTTCGATATTTATTGTTTCCTAATTTGAATCATTGTTATTTAATGTGCATATCTCCTAGATTCTATTAGGATTAAATTAGGAAATTTCCTAATTCGACAACGTGCATAATAGGCAATCTAATATCTAATCCTTGATATTCGATTCCCGCGCACGGAAGATTGGCCAAACTTATTCGCAATCCGTCGGATACGATTTGCCAAATCTTAACATGTCGGCCAAACCTATCCGCAATCCGTCGGATATGATCCGCCGATAGAATCTTGCCATTTGGAGGTGATGGATATTCGGTGCATATTTTTTTAGATATTCTAAATATTTTTCAAAATTCGAAATTCCCTTTTTTAAATCGAAATAAGTAAGAAGGTGGAATTTACTAGAGATTCCATCTTTAAAATCATCTTTAGAAAGATATGAGTTTTTAGAAATCGTATCTCATAGGTTGCATTCTATTTTAGAAAGATAACGTTTCCTAAAAACGATATCTCATAGGATTTAGTTTCATTTAAATAATCTTGCATATAGATTAGTGTTGCATCATTTAGGTAACAATTCATCTTAAAATATTCTAGAACTAGGATAAGATTTTCTAAAATATTGTTGGGATTTAATTTCAATTAATTCCTAAATATTAAAGATAATCTTCATTTAGGATAGTTTGAATTTCATGCATTTTTATTCCGAAAATCATAAAATACCAAAAATAAACATTCATGTGCGTGTCACATATTTGGTACGTCATTTAGTCTAGGTTCATCTTAGTACTATGTCTAGGATCATTTTAGTTCCATGACTGGGTGCATTCATGTAGTATCATGTCTAGGTTCATTAATTTAATTTGATAGCTTAAATTAAATTCATGCCATTTAGTATAGTTGCATACATTTTACCCGCCATTTAGTGAAGGTAAGTTTAGGACCATAACGTGTGACATTTATTTCATACGTCATTAGATTCATGTCATTTAATTTAATGCCTTTCATATAGTATATTTGCATTGCACTTTAGTATAAAGTTGCATTTATTGCATTTCATTAAATAAGTGAAAACTCCAAATTAATTGCATTAGTCTAAGTCTTACGCTTTGGAAATAAGCGTTAGGGATTAGGCTGCAGTGTCCAGGTATTTTTACGCTACCCTTATCTTGCAATTTATTTAACGCTTTGATTATTTGGTGTTAAATAATGTTTGCGCACTCGCATGAATACCTCACGTGTTAAAACTTTTGGTTAAAATTAACCCAAAGCTACCTGCTCAAATGTTTTCTTAAATAAAAGAATGGTACCGAAAGGGCGTTAGAGTAATCTAGCGTAACCAAGTCCCTAGACTCATAATATCTGGTTCGAAGGAATAGAGTATTTCTCCCGATACTTTATTTAGGTGTTTAATCGACCTACCGTAAACTGATTAGTGGCGANTCCAAAGTTAAATCATTTGCATGTTAATTATTTGAACTTAAGTCACGATTTGGTAGAGCTTGGAAGAGCTCGAGCTAGGTTAGTTAATTTATTAATTGACTTAGTAATCTATTAGCCTAGATTTATCGAAATTTAGGTCGCGACAATACTCCCCGCAAAAACATACGCGAGCTTTTGCAAATATAGCTTTGTTAGATGAATAGTATTAGTATATTCAGATAGATTTACGAAGTTCATAGTACTAGTTAATATGCCTTTTTTATTGGATGTTAAATATGACTCAATTATTTAAATATCAACTTATAGTCTGTCAGATAATTTCATATATCAAATTTGCAAGATTTCCTGAAACAGAATCGCTATAACTAACTTCCTCATGCCGTATTCATCATGTACCTTTCTATATATATATATATATCCATTTTGGATCTTACACACATGCGAAATGAGGGATTTCCGGGTGGCCAAGCTATTATGTCGGACCACGACGGTGATTAAAAAAAAGAAAGATATATAAAGTGCTCAACAAAGTTGTTTTCCAAAGTATACGCTTCACCTCACCATTCCTTGTTTTTTTCCCCCACAAAAAATAGTGGAGTTGGTAACATCCTCCTCTTGCAAGCTCATCGTTTATATAGCCCGTGGACCGGCAAGTACACAGGCCCACTTTACCTAAATTACACACAACAAAACCTAAATTACAAATCTGCACTCAATTTCTGCCTAAGCGAGACCAAGTTTTCTTGGTCAAATAGAACAACTTGTTTATATAGACGAGGCCAAAGGCATGCTCGTCTAGATCTTGGAAGACTTGAGGCACAAACGTGAATTTCAATCAATCTCTCTGGCCTCACAAATTGAGCTTTCGAAATTCCCTCATTCACACTGTTATCAGCCTCCCTCGTGTCCTTATTATGACTATACAATTGGTTGACCCACTTGACAAGCAATGACAACCCCAGAAGACAGAGGAAGCTTGGCTACATCGCATTCACCTAATGAGCAGTTGTCTTTTTATCTAATGAGAAACAAAAACAAAGGAAAGAGAAAAGAAATGGCAAAGCTGCTGCAATGTTCACATTCTTAAATTTGCATAAAATATATTAGAATATTCAAATATTCAAATCATGCCTTCATCTAATTAACCCAAGCCTTCAAAACATTTCGCAGTAGTCGCACAAAATTTCACACACGGAACCTTAGAAAATAATGAGTAATTTTTCTTTTTGGTTGTGCTCATTGATGGAAACGAAATGAACAATATGTTAAACTATTATAGCATTGTTATTCGTGAAATACTTACTCCGAGTACATTTATTTCAGTTTTTGACCAATTTAAAGGTAAAAAGGAATTGAGTTTTTAGTTCTTAAGATTGACGGATGCTGCTAATTGAAGTAAATGAACTCATATGCTTATAAGAATCTTGTAATTTACCAATTCAAAGCCATTTGTTTGATAATAACTCCCGTAACCTCGAGAACGAATGCTAATCAGAAACCTCTCAAGGCCACTCCTTAGAACACAAAGGTGTTTTGTTTAGTAGCTCCGTCTCACCCCTTGATGTACAAAGGTGAGTCAGTGTTGACCGCACTCGATGCACATGAACCCATTTTATACATTGTTAGTAATATTGGATGAGTTAGAGCAACAAACCGATCGATCGACTCATTAACGTATTGATAGATACTAGCCAAATCAGCAATTGATACTCATGTATCATTCTATAGAATTGAGAATGGAATTATCTTTCCATATCAGCTCAAGTATGGATTGAATTAGGAGATAAATTCTATATCAAGTAAAGGTAATTTATGACAAAGACAAAGGGAACAACCTAAGTCTCATGAATTCATCTGTTCTCACCTCTCCACATTGGGCAATAAATCGACCAATGTGTTCAATGGTCAATCGAGATTCTTCCCCAATGAAAACAACGAATTTAGGAGTTTTAAATTTTCTTGGGTAAGGTATAATGTCAATCCAATCGTGATGTGTCTTCCTATATATTGGCCTGACCATTCTTCTGTCGTCACCTGATTGTTGTAATGCAAGTTTAGCTACTTGATCAAGATACATTTCCTGATCAAGTAGATAGGTCGATAGACTTGACCTTCTTACCCCTAGGTTTAGGGTAGATATGATTTTTAGACATTTGTAAAATCCTCACTAGTGGTGGGATCACTTGGCCTAAATCATTTTTGTCGTTCAATTGATTAAGAGTTAAAGGAACAAACCCGAAAGCCATAGTATTAGGCAAATTATTTCCACCAACAGATATCATCCCATAGATCTTGGTCGTACTAATAGTTTTAGCCTTTTGCAAATTACTTCCACCTATAGGTATCATCCCACAGGTCTGAGGCGTACCAATAGTTCCAGCCCTTTGCAAAATCCCAGAAGGTGCAAGATTAGGAGGATTTGTCTGTATCTGAATTGAATGGCTTGATGTTCCTAGCTTGTGTATGACCTCATGGAAGGTGTTGACGATCATGGGCTTGACCACATCGACGAGGTATTTCATCATGCGATTAGTCGTTTCCTTCTAGTGTTCATCAAGAATCCTCCTTATGGTAGCCATCATCATAGGATTTGGCTCCAAATGCTTCCTTTGCTCATCGATTAGTTGTCTTAGGATGGAAGGTGTTGATGATCATGGGCTTGACCATATCGATGAGGTACTTCATCATGCGGTTAGTCTTTTCCTTCTGGTGTTCATTGAGAATCCTCCTCATGGTAGCCATCATCACAGGGTTTGGCTCCAAATGCCTCCTTTGCTCATTGATTAGTTGTCTTAGGATGTCAACATCTCCACCTTGTTCTTGTTCCGCTACCGGCTGTTGATGGCTCACCATGTCCCACTCTATCATTACCTTGTTGCGGTGACGAGTTTTTGCCGCCGCATTGTTAGGATCAAGTTGATTCCTTGTATGTACCATCGTATCTCCTTAAACCAGCCACATTGGTCCCACTAGGCATGCCAAAAGGATGATTTGCTAGAATTTCCCCTGCGACAAATTATCTTTCACCAAAAGTCGTTCTTCGATTTTTATTAAAGGAAACTAGGGTTCTGATCTAACTCCGGACATGAAATATCACAGGCAGAAGGAACTGATAGCTTTAATTAGAATAGGGTTGTACAAATACAAACCATGCCGGAATTCAATCAATGACAAGGCTTGGAAAATACAAACTCGATGAAGTAACCAAATGTAAACAAACTATGCTAAAATTAATTAACAACATAGTTTGAGAACACAAGGACACTATGTCGGAATTTAATTGACGACACAGCATCTGGGATAGATCAACGACGCAAATTGAAAAGCTACAGCTAAGAAAGTAAAGTGCAGTGTAGGAAAGTAAAGATATTGAAAAGATAGTAAATTTGTTCGATTTGTGCAGGGGTCCTCTGATAAGTACAATGTGGCTATTTAAAGCCTACAATAGACGGTTACCAATGGAGATTACAAGTAATGGGGGTTACAAACAAATGTTACAAAGGGTGGTTATAAACGGAGGTTACAAATGGTTACTAAAAAAGAGATAACTTCCTAATGGTTACAAGAAGTTACAATAATTCTAAAATAGTGGAAAATAACCAACCAGCTGCTATCTTCTTGTCAATTGCCTACTATCGATGTTGATTGCTTGTTGTTGATATCGATGACTTTGTCGACCAACTTCAAGGTTCTCGTCGATGACTTCATGTTGTGTCGTAGATGACTTTATTGGCGAGTTGTCGATAATTCTATTCATAAATGACAAATTCCGCTCTCATCGATGAAGTCTTTCATATGTCGATAACAACCAAAATTGGTCATTTTTTTGGGTGTAAACAAACTTGTTGATATATTTTCAAATTGTTTAGGTTTTGATTTTACATTGTATCAAATGTGTAGAATTTCCGTTTCAATTTTCCTTTTCTTAAAATGAGATGACATTGACAAGCTGTGAGTATGGTACTTGAATAATAGCGCCTCATACTCCCCGCAAAGACATACATGAGCTTTTGTAAATAATAGCTTTGTTAGATGAAAAAAAAAGTGCTTAACAAAGTTGTTTTCCAAAGTATACGCTTCACGTCACCGTTCCTCATTTTTTCCCCACACTTTCATATGTGGGTACCACAATTTGGAGTAAAGTACACTAAAAGTGCTAAAAATTGTGTATGGAGATCACTTCGGTGCCAAAAGTTTTCGTCAACTCATTTAAGTGCCAAAATAAAAAAATAAAAAAAAGGATCACTTTAGTGCCACTGGCTAGATGTTCCAGCCAAAAAAATTATATTGAATTTTTAATTTTAAAAAAAAATCAACATTAGCTTTTCTTTTATTTTTTCTATTTTTTTTTTGGAGAAAATTAGCTAAAAAATCTATAAAAAAAAACAAAGGATTGTAGCAGCGAGGGCTGCACAGCCCTCGCCGCCCCCACCTCGTCGACAGTGGCTGACAAGGGTGGGGGAAGGCCGGCAAGGGTTGCCGAGCCTCGGCCAGTGGCTGGCGCTGTCGACCGTAGGGGGGGCTGGGCGAGGGCGGGCCACCCTCGCCTAGGCTTGGCCAAGGGCTGCCACTAGCAGGCGACCACCCCTCACCAGTGGCGGCCCTTGGCCAGGCCTTGACGAGGGTGGTGACCCTTGCCTAGCCCCCTGCGATCGGTGGGGGTCGTCGACCACTAGTTGGGGCTCCATGACCCTCGCCGGCCTTCCTTCACCCTTGCCGTTGCATTCTCCTCCCTTTGTTTTTTTTTTGGGGGGGGGGGGGGGCGGATTTTTTAGCTAATTTTTTTCAGAATAAAAATTAGAAAAATTAAGAAATATAAAAGAAAAGAAAAGCTGATGTGGAACTTTTTGTTGAGCCACATCGGCTTGGAAAATTAATAAAAAATGGCCACGTAGGTTTTTCGGCCAACTCTGGCGAACTTGGCGCTAAAGTAATCGTTTTTTACAACTTTTTGCACTAAAATGAACTGAAAAAAACTTTTAGTGTAAGAGTTTTCCTAATGTGGACGACATTAATTAATAATTATAATTGACGTATTACGGTGTAATTACCGTATACGGGGTTGGTCTAATAAATGTGAGATATAAGGTTTCTTAATCAGTCTAATATGGGCCTGGCATGTGTGGGCCGAGTTGAGCCCGGCCCGTAATGAGAGAGCTCGGCTGAAAACTCTATAAATAGCGCTAAAGTCTCTCCTCTAGCCCAAACGTACTCATAACTCGCATAAAGGATTTAGAGAGAAACTTTCTGTGCGAATGCCGTTTCATTGAGCCAGGGTATTTAGAGGGCAATAGAGGAAAATGACTTTAGCTTCGCATCAAGAACGATGGATCCCAAATCACGTGCACAAACCTCTTTACCCTTTATGTATGTTGTAAATCTAACTTCGGCGATCCTAGGGAGCCGCTCGGGATAAGCGGCCGACGTTTAGCATTAAAGTGATCTCCGTAAACAATGTTTGGCACTTCTGATGTACTTGATTCCCACAATTTGGCACATGTTTGAATATGAATGTCAACGAAAAACGAGTGAGTCATCTCTTATATCCCAGACCAACCCACTAATCGTATTTAAATATTTTAGTATAAGGTACGTGATAAATATTCAATGATATTCGGTATAGCTAACTAGTGTGATCCCCAGGCCTAGCTAGAAATTTATCGATGACTATATATAGTCCCTTCTTTTGCTTTCTTCTCCACGCACCAGTTTACAAGGCGTCATCGTCATTACTGGAGTTTCCTTCATCGGCTTTTCTGATTTGCCCTAAATGGCATTTTTGGAGCACGATAAAGCATGGAGAGTTGTATCGGTTCTCTTCTTGGTCTCTTTGAATTTGTCGCAGAGCTTGGTTCTTGGAGCTCCTCAAGTTCCGTGTTACTTCATCTTCGGAGACTCGCTCGCCGACGACGGCAATAACAACAATCTCCTTACCCTGGCCAAATCAAATTATCCTCCTTATGGTATCGACTTCCCCGACGGCGCTACCGGAAGGTTTACCAACGGCCGCACCTCTGTCGATATCATCGGTCCATTTTCTTACCTCTTCATTTTGGTTTCCGCATAAACTTTTTTTGTTAACTGGGAGTATCTGTATAGTATAACTATTTTGATCTTAAAAAATAAAATAGCTTTTTATGGAAATATTTCTAGTTGCTCCTTAAAAGGCCAGAAAGCAAAAACCTTCGGGAGTGTGCGGTCATGTATGCATGCATGTTTATCATATTTCAATAATGAAGAATTAAGTTCAGTTTCGTCATTAGGTATGTGCAAATGCCAAACTCCACCAGAATGGAACCGAACCTTCTCAATTGAGTATAGGCCTAAAGTTTAGAAAAATTTAACCTACTTCTTATACAATAATGAAGAATTAAGTTCAGTTTCGTAATTAGGTTTAGGCACATAATTAGGTTAGTTGAATATATCTAGCCAAGATGCCATTAATTTAGTTAGCCGCACAAATTAATTCAATTCTATATGGTCAATTGAGAACGAACGTTCATGGGCTCGAGCTTATGCATGCAAAGCTAGCTAGCTCTAATTCAGGATCTTTCTCATTGAAACTACAGCTCAACTCCTCGGATTTGACCAGTATATTCCACCCTTTGCCACTGCAAGAGGCAATGACACACTCCAAGGAGTGAATTATGCATCCGGAGCAGCCGGCATTCGCGATGAATCAGGACAGCAACAGGTAATGCCTACGTTTTTGTATGTCGCAGATAATTACTCGTACCGATAACATATGTGTTCGTTTTCCTTGTTCATGTTTAGCCCCTTGGGGCATAGATTTGTTAAGATGGGAGCAAATATTAGGTTAAATATCTTTCAACCTTCTTCAAATAGGGCGATCGAATCAGCTTGAACCGTCAGTTGGGAAATCATTTGATCACGGTCTTGGGCGTAAGAGGAATAGTCGGGAGGAATGCTTCAGCGTACCTAAACAAGTGCATATACACGGTGGGAATGGGGAGCAATGATTATATCAACAACTACTTCATGCCTAACATATACCCGACTAGCAGGCTCTACACGCCCGAGCAATACGCTGATGTACTGATCGAGCAATACGAGCAACAGTTGAAGGTACATGTCTGTTTTTCTCTCCTTAATATATATTGGAAGCTTGATTCTATTAAGCAACACATCGGAGCTTGACACAATCAATCACCATGCAACTTGAAAAAACAAACCCTTGGCTATTTTCCAGTATTACTCCATTGCCTTTTCTCTCTTTTTGAAACCTATTCATTGTCTATTTCTTTTGGTTCAACCGACTTCCACGACACTTCATTTTTTACTGGGAATATTAATGGTTTTCATAGTGGGAAAATTGCCCAAAAAGTCCTAAATCTATTGTACGGCGGCCAATTCAGTACTAAACTTTTTAATTTTGCCAATTTAGTTCTAAGCCTTTTGACAACTTGTCAATTTATTCCTAAACCTTTCAATTATGCCAATTTATTATAAACCGTTGGGTGAGGCTCGCCCTCACCAGTTCTAGCGAGGGTCGAGCCTCTCTAGGGGCAAGGCGAGGTCATCCTCACTAGTGGTAAGGCGAGGCTTGCCCTCGCGGAATCTAGCGAGGGTCGAGCCTCACCAGTTGTAGGGCAAGGCTGACCTAGCCTCGTCCAACCACTAGCAAGGCTCAACCTTGATGTCGCTGGACAAGGTTGACCTTGCCTTGCCCTTGGCGAGGCTTGACCCTCACCGGCCCTCGCCTCTGGCCGGTTGTTGGCCATTGTCAAGGCCCAACGATTGACCAAAGGAAGAAGGAAATAAAGAAAAAAAAAGGAAAAAATTCAAAAGAATATGAAAAAATTCAAAAAATGGCCGTGCCACAGGATGGCTAGCTATAACTAAATCGTTATGTTAGCAATTTGTAGCCAAAATTGTTCGTAAGGACTGAATTGGCAAATCATCAAAAAGTTTAGGACTAAATTAGCAAAATTGAAAAAGTTTAGAACTGAATTGGTTGCTATACAATATGTTTAAGAATTTTTTTGACAATCTTCCCTTTTCATATATCATCCATTATAATCCTCCAATCTATTATTCTATTGTTTTTCTCATTCTAATTATCGGATTGCTTTCCTCTTTCCAAAACCATAGACATTGTATCTCTATGGAGCGAGGAAGGTGGCAGTTATTGGATTGGGTTTGATAGGATGCACCCCCGCAGAAATATCAAGATTTGGCACGAATGGCTCGCTGTGTGTCGACAAGATCAACAATGCTGTTACCTTGTTCAATAATCGGCTCCAGCCACTCGTAGATGAATTCAATAGCAACCTCTCCGATGCTAAGTTCACCTACATAAACACCTTCGCAATCTCAACCACTGGTCCTGGCACAGGTTCTCTCTCTCTCTCTCTCTCTCTCTGTCTCTCTCTCTCTCTCTCTGGGATCATTGCACCTTGGTATGATCATTCTACATGACATGTTTTGTCTTAATTTGTTTAATTCTCAGCTGGTCTAAATTCAAATGCAACATGCTGTAAAGTGGACAAGCAACTGGGGACTTGCATTCCCTTCGAAACTCCATGCGCGAACAGGTCATCATATGTGTTCTATGACGGATTCCATCCCACGGAGGTAGTGAATTTGGGGTTTGCTGCGAGAGCGTACAACGCTTTGCTTCCATCCGATGCCTCCCCTTACGACATTCGCAAACTCGCGATGATCTGACCAACGAGATTGGGATAATATTAGTCACTGGCGAAGCAGTTTTCCACACGGCTGCCAATGTCTAAATGTATACGCTATTGAATAAAATCTCCAGTATAATTCCAGTCAAATAATGTGACTGCTCTCTGAGAATAAAAGCTTCTGCATATGTCATATCATTTATCATCTTCTATATATCTATTTATATATCTATGCGTCTCACTTTCCATTTTAAGAGCATCAGTTAACGAACACCACCGGGAGGCATGACCCCTCAGGCCCTCACTTCACCCAAAACAACTTCACCATCGCCGGTAATGAAAGAGAAGAGACGGGTCAACAGCTTAAACGTCCTCTAAATCAGATATGGGCACGTAGTGAATATAGAATGGAGTTGGCTTTAAGAATAATTATATTATGAATAATGAGAAACATTGCGAATGAAGCAATTTCTATGACTTAGTGCACAAATACAACGAAATAGAGAATAGAAGAGAGAAAGAAAAATCGAGACACAAGTTTTTATCTTGATTCATTCTTAAACTAGGGTTACATTCAACAGATGATTCCATCACATTAAGCACCTAGAGGCTATATATAGGTAGTAACTATTCATGGGCCACACCCAAACTACCAATAAAATACAAATTTAAACTATAAAAGCCTCCTGGCATCCAGGGGGCGTTGCCCCTTTGAGAACCCCACCAGAGTGGCTCCCTCGGACCCTGTGCTTTCCTATTAATGGAGAATATGAACCATACCCCAACAAAAATAATTAAAGGGAAAAGTCCACCAATAGAATAGCTATCGACAAATTAAGAATTCAAGCCAGAAGTTCCAGGATAAATCAAGTCCAACCTCGGGATTATTAGATCTACACGACTTTAGAAAGGGAAAAAAAGAAGAAGAAACATTGCCAATGTAGTCCTTCAAATCAGTTTTGGTCGGAAATTGCTGATGTGGACGCTGACTACTCTACGTGACATGGTCAATGCCGACGTGGACAATTTTAATAACTTTAAAAAAAAAATTTCCTTTCCTTTCCTTTCCTTTTTCTTTTTTCTAGTTTACAATTGATAAGTAGTAAACTAGTTCCTATTTGACGTAAAGTGAAACAAACAACCAGAATCCATAATTTGTCCGTCAAATGACGAATCCCCAATGATAAATAAGACATAATCAGCACTATCCAAATTACAATCATCTATGGTTGCAACATCATCTGCAGAATTAATTTTAATTATCTTACCCTTCTCATTCTTCAGTTTAAAGCAATCACTTTTAAGATGCCTCTCTTGACACAACTCCAACAGATAGCTGTTAAATATGTCTTGAATTTTATGTACCTGGTTGGGTTTATGACCCGACCCGACATATTTTTTGTACGACCCGAAAAGTGGAGATTTGGTTTGTGACGCGGAGAGTTGGGCCGATAGGCCCAACACGGAGCAAGCAGGCGGTACGATATATCTCGCGGGGGGGTTTTGGGGCAATGCCCTCGAAGAAAATTTTTGGGCCTGATATATATATATATAAACTGCTGCTGTTAGGTTTTTTTTTTAGACAGTTGTTTTGTGAGAGAACAGTGAGACTTCTGTAATCCGTACTCTCTTTGATCATAGTGGAATTTCGTTTGCCTCGCCCGTGGATGTAGATCACCTTGATCGAACCACGTAAAACTCTGTGTTCTATCTTTTATTCATCGCGTTTTTCGTAACAATAGCACTATCAGTCTTAGACTAACTACGTTTGTTCAAATTTGCACTACTCCTACTAACACGGTAACTAGTTCTTCCTCTACCTTCACATACTAAAGTTATAGGCATAGGTTCACTAGATTCTCTACTATGGATATCCTCGCTCATAATCAAATCGTGAACCTCATCAAACATCAAGCTCGTTGACCCGAAGGAATTACTAACAACAGTAACAATAAAATCCCAACTAATAGGTAATGAAGACAATAAAATCAAAGTACATACTCATCTTCAAAGTCAATCTTAACCAAACTTAATTGACTTACGACCACATTGAATTTATTGATATGATCATATACCGATGCACCATCTCCCATCTTTAAGTGAAATAGATGTCATATTAAATATACCTTGTTGATTGCAAAGGGTTTCTCGTACATGTTCGACAAGACCTTTATAAAACTAGCAATGGTCTTCTTCTTTTTTTCACGATGCTAAACGCGACATTACAAGCTAACGTTATTTGAATAACACCTAATGCTTGCCTATCCAACAATTTTCCATTAGTTTGCTTCATCAACTCTACTTTCCCACACAGGAGTAAGTGCGATTCCTCTAGTATAGGTAATCCTCAATCTGCATCTTCCAAAAACCAATATTCTTTTCATCAAATTTATCAATTTTTACTTTTCTTTTTTCCATCGCCATTGATTCGCTTCAACTTAGCCAACCCTAGCTCTGATACCAATTGTTGCGAAATAAACGATCGAACAATAAAATCGACAGAATAAGAAAATAAATTGGACATAAGATTTATATGGTTCGGTTGGCGTGACCTACGTCCACTGGAAGAGCAACAAATGATTCAATTATAGATCAAGCGATACTACGGAAATTACAACCATACTCGAGTCTTTCAAACACTCTTAGTGTTTTCTAGCCCCGCCCAATGATTCACACAATGTTTAGCCCCATAAATTCTCACAAAATAATTTCTTAATCTCAAAAATGAATTTAACAAAATCTTAATAAATATTTTCATGACTCCAAACACTCAGGATGTAATTTACGAGCACAAGCTCATCTTGGATGCTTTTCACGAAAAAAAGCCCACTTCTTATATAGAAGAGAACTGAATCCAAAATAGGAAACTTCATTTTAGGAAACCTTCTTTAACTAAAAAACCATTTCAAAATAAGAAATCTACTTAAATTAGGAAAATTTTCTTTTCATGCTCGAACTCATAATATATTTTCAACATTTTTTAACACATAATGGTTTCTTGTTCCCCCCCTTGTGTCCGGATACCACAATTTGGTAGATGCATGAATATGAATGTCAACGAAAATATGAGTGAGTCAACTATTATATTTGAGACCAACCCACTAATCGTATTTATATATTTTGTACAAGCTATCTGATGAATATTTAATGATATCCGGCATTGCTAGCTAGTACCATCCCTAAGCCTTGCTAAAAATTTATTGATTATCAATTCATTTCTTGACTATATATAGTCCCTTTTTTTTTTGGCTTTCTTCTCCACGGCACCAGTTTACTCATCGTTGTTTTGTTCCTTGTTGTTTGAAGTTTCCTCCATTGATTTTTCTGATTTGCTTTACATGGCATTTTTTGAAGCACGATAAAGCATGCAGAGTCGTATCAGTTCTTTTCTTGGTCTCTTTGAATTTGTTGCAGAGCTTGGTTCTTGGAGCTCCTCAAGTCCCGTGTTACTTCATCATTTCGGAGACTCGCTCGCGGATAATGGAAACAACAACAATCCCAAGACTCGGGCCAAATCGAATTATCCTCCTTATGGGATCGACTTCCCCGATGGCACGACCGGAAGGTTCACCAATGGTCGCACCACCGTCGACATCATTGGCCTGCTTTCTTACCTTCTCTCTCTCTCTCTCTCTCTCTCTCTCTCTCTCTCTCTCTTTTCCATCGACCCTTCAAACTGTTCATGTTGAATCTTTGAAAAGTCTAACGTAATGTGGCTTGAACATAATAGTAATCACGTTTTCCCATGAAAATTGATGTCCTAAAAGTTGCTCAAGGGCTTGTATGATAAAATTTCTAGAACAGAATTTTTGTTCTAGAAATATGTTTGGAATAAGTTTGAAACAAAAATTCGTTTGGTAACACAATTTCATTTTTCTATTTCTAGAACAAATTTTTATTCTAGAAATAAGTTTGGAACAAAAATTGCAACTTAAAATTTTCCATTTCTCTATTTTTGCATTCTAGAACAGAAATCAGAAGTTAAAAACTCCTCTCTTTCTCTCTCTTCACAACTCACTCTTATCTCTCTCTCAGCTTCCCACCTCCTCCCACCCCTCCGCCACCCACCACCGCTACCACCTCCGTTGCCACCACTGCCTCCTGTTGCTAGTCGGCGATGCTATCAAGAAAATAGAAATTTTATGTTGTTATCAAACGAATTTCTATTCCAGAAATAGAAATTTTATGTCGTTATTAAACATGTTTGCTCTACTCAAAAATTGAATTCTGGAGCAGAAGTTGTCATTCATGCCTATATGCGTGCATCTGTTACATTCATGGGCTTTCTTTCCATTGATTATTTCTTTTAATGGGGAAATTACAGCTGAACTCCTGGGGTTTGACAAATGCATTCAACCCTTTGCTACTGCAAAAGGAAGCGAGATACTCGTCGGCGTGAATTATGCATCCGGTGGGGCAGGCCTTCGAGATGAAACAGGACAGCAACTAGTACACAAAGTTGAGGGCCCGACCCCCTCGCTAGCTAGAGTTGGAAAAAAAATAAAAAAGATAAATAATTGAGAAATTTTTAAAAAAATTATAAAATTATAAAAATTTTCATGTCAGCACCGATCATCCTGTCAGCGATTATTGGCCGAAAGGGCTAAATTAACAAATCGTCAAAAGATTTAGGACTAAATTGGTACAATTGAAAGGTTTAGGACTGAATTAGCCATTATATAATAGGTTTAGGAATGAATTGACCAATGTACAATAGATTTATGATATTTTAGATAATTTATGCTCGAAACGCATCCAGCTACTGGATGTTGGCCAGGAGCCCTGCCAGTCCTTGGTCAGGCGCCCACTTGACGTCCTGCTTCGTTCAGGCGTTAGGCGGGCTACGAGCCATCTTCACATGCCCTCCTTTTGTCCATCACCGTTTCCAAGCCTCCACAAACACCCCGAGTGTCTTGATAAATAGAAACGTGTGTCGATTCCGAATCGAACAGAGAACTTCGAGCCATAATTAACATCTTTTTTTGTGCCACACGTAAAGTTTTTACTATTCACTTGGTATGTACGCAACTCATTTTGTTTGCCTAAGCTATCCACGCAAGGAGCACAGCCTAATCAACTCACGGAAATTCTCTTCAAGTCGAGCAATCACGTCGTTCTGGTGTAGACGCCATCTTTTTTTATTTTTATATATATAATAATTTGAGAAGAGAAGCTTCTGAATAGAAATGTAAACACGGGTTAATCTACAATTATCAAATACTATATCCATTTTCCTCCCAAAAATCCGACAATATTCATAGTTTATTTTCTCGAATCTTTGCCTTCCACGAGTGGCATGACCCAAAACAGCTTCACCATCGCTGGCAACGAAAGAGCCGGGTCAACAGCTTTAAGGGGCACCAAATCAGATGTACATTTGCAGTGAATGTAGCATGAAGTTGGCTTTAAGACTAATTAAATGGTGCATTATGAGGAACTTTGCGAAATGAAGAATTGGTAAAAGAAGAAAGTTTGACAGGATAACTACCAATAAATTAAGAGTTCGATTGTTAGTAACTAGCTTAAAGAAAGGCGAAGGGCGGTGCGACGTCGACGTATGCGAAACGATAGAGCTTACAAAATATTTCCATTTTTAATGATCGTATGCGTGCTTGAGCAATCATATTCAATTCATGCCTATTCGTTTTAATTTTTATGAAAGGTCGTATAGAAGTAGCATTGTTTGCGCGCATGATAGCTGATGCTAAAATAGACAGGTCAAAGAAGGACGCAAGTGTATCTCATCCCATTATGACTATAGTTAAGTTTCATTATCGTGACATCTAGATTAAAAAAGGACGCAACATTTTATCTATTCATCTGTTTACTAAGGGAAATTAGCTGGAATATGCCGATTGGATCGCGGCGGGATATTATTTAAAAACAATGTGCACAAGGAAAGAAGATTTCAAAGCAATACCAAATTCACTTCACGTCTCCATGCTAGAGCGAACGGAAAAAGGTCAACTAAATGAATTATTTGAAGAAAAAGACAGCCTACTTAATCACGGGTTGAAGCTATTACATCCTGCATGTGATGGTACTTAATTTTATCTGGTAATGCTAAAATTATTCTTGCTTTCTGTCCTTCTTGTCACCGGTCGCCAATCACTTCCAGCTTCAAAGCTCTCCTTACCCTTTATTCGCCGTCCATTTGAGTTGTTCATGTATTGTTCACCCCAAAGAAGAAGCTTCATTCTTTCTTCATAGATTTTTTCCCGTTCCAAAATGGTGTCATTCGAGTACAATGGAGCATGGAGAGTCGTTTTATCTGTTCTCCTCTTGATCTCATCGAATTTGCAAAGCGGGGTTCTCGGAGCTCCTCAAGTCCCGTGTTACTTCATATTTGGAGACTCGCTCGCCGATAATGGGAACAACAACAATCTCTACACTCAGGCCAAAGCAAACTATCCTCCTTACGGGATCGACTTCCCTGAAGGCCCGACCGGAAGGTTCACCAACGGTCGCACCACTGTCGACATCATTGGTCCGCTTTCTTTCCTTCTCTCTCTCTTTTGTTTTTTTACATCGACCCTTCAAACTGTTAATGTCAAATTCTGGAAAGCCATAATATAATGTGGCTTGAACATAGTATCATGCTTTCCCCTGGAAATTAATGTCGTCCTAAAAGTTGCTTAAGAGGACAAATAGCAAAAAACTCATGAGTTTACATGCATGCGCCTATTACGTTCCATGGCCTTGCTATTCTGTTTATCATTTTCTTCTTTCTTTCTTTTAATTGTGATTTACAGCTAAACTCCTGGGGTTTGACAAATACATTCCACCCTTTGCTACTGCAAAAGGCAGCGAGATACTCGTCGGTGTGAATTATGCATCTGCTGGGGCGGGCATTCGAGATGAAACCGGACAGCAACTGGTACACATGTTTGTAGAATTTTACGCTAAGTATTCGATGGCTAGATTGGACGGCACCCGCTAGCCCCCCTTAGGTCTGCCTCTATAATTTATACGTATATTCAAAAGGATATCTTTTATATGCTCTTCCAATAGGGCGACCGAATCAGCTTGAACCATCAGTTACAAAACCATTTGGTCACGATCTCGCGTGCCAGAGAAATGTTGGGAGCGAATGCTACGACATACTTGAACAAGTGCATATACACGGTAGGAATGGGAAGCAACGATTACATGAACAACTACTTCATGCCAGATGCATACCAGACCAGCAAGCTTTACACTGCCGAGCAGTACGCGGATGTACTAGTCGGGCAATACAAACAACAGTTGAAGGTAAATGTTTTCTCCTGATAGGCATTAAATAGCTAGCTCCAATTCTAATGTGAATTAACTGTCTGTTTCTTTTTCATCACTTCCATTTGATTATTACTTGGGACATCCGCAGACGTTGTATTCCTATGGAGCAAGGAAGGTGGCAATACTTGGATTAAGTGTGATAGGTTGCGCCCCAGAAGAAATATCAAGATTTGGGACCAATGGATCCCTGTGCGTCGACAAGATCAACAGCGCGGTTATGTTATTCAACGACAGGCTCAAACCCCTCGTTGATGAACTGAATAGCAACCTGGCCGATGCTAAGTTCACCTACATTGACTTCTTTGGAATCGCCACCGCTGGACTTCCAGGTATCTATGTTCATCTCTCTCTCTCTCTCTCAATCTTGCGTTGAGAAATCCTTTTTGAGTAATGCTAGGAATAAATCAGAGATTAGTTTACCAAATGACAAAACTATTAGCCATATATTAAGTGACGTATAAGTATATTTTGGCATGAAAAATGCTTAGAGGACAATACCCTCCTGACCACACATCCCCAGCGCCAAGTGTGTGGTCTAGCGGTAGATTTTGTATGGTCTAGCAATAGATTTTGTCAATTGCCAATTTGGGGACATGTGGTCAGAACGGTACCGTCTCTTGATGGTATGTCTTCTAAGCATTGCTCTTGTGGCATAATGTCAATGGTTCTTCATGTGTGAATTCCACTGATGGTCAATGGAGTGACTAAGCTATGGTTTCAATCACCCATCAATTTACTGGGTTTTTGATGTTGTTTACATGTGTATTTTGATAGGAACCAAGTTGATTTTGAAATGCCGATGTTTTGGCCATCTGGCAATCTAGTTTATTAACGTTATCTTGCTAGCGCGAGCAAATTGTTGTGTAGCCGTCGGCCAATGTAAGATAAGACAAATATCACATCACATTAACAAATCAATTTCAGCAATTATATCGTTTATATACCATGGCTCACTCCATCATAATTAACGTGATCTATCAGCTGAGCTTCATTCATTTACTTTATAAATTTTTGCTATCATTAAGATGATATCCGAGCTTCATCCATCAAATCATTTTTTGAAAAAATATTTTTAAAATCATTTTTTTTTTCCAACGGACCCTAATTGTGTTTGTCTAATTTTCAGCTCTCCGACTTGCAAGTTCACCCTGTTGTAAGGTTCGGGAGGATGGCATGTGCATTCCCTCCGAAACTCCATGCCCGATCAGGTTGTTGCACGCCTTCTACGACGGATTCCACCCCACGGAGACGGTGAATTTGGTGTTTGGTGCATTAGCTTACAAAGCTTTGCTTTCTTCTGTTGCTTACCCTTTTGATATTCATCATCTCGCGATGCTCTGAAGAAGGAAGTAGAGTGTGCATATTAATTCAATACAGTCTCAATAAATATTCATCTAGTTATCAAATTGAATCTCGAAGACAGTTTGACAGGAACTGATTCATGTCGACACCATGTTTGTCCAAAGAAAAATTTTGACGCCATTAGGACATTTTAATTGAATTATAACATTTTTGCGCATGTGTAATATATACACATCGAGAAAATTGCTGATCACGAAATGGTGTTTTCTTTCTATGTAAGTTCTAAGCCGGTTTCTAAAAAACTGAGCTGCATAAAATATAGAATCCTTTAATGACAATAGTTACCACTCTCACTGAACAAAAGCGGGAATCAAACCAGTCTACGCCAATTTAATATCGGTGATAATTTAGTATATTTATATTATAAATCTCAAAAAGGAAATGAAGAATAATTCAAAAGTATTTCTTTTGCCAAAAAAAAAAAAATCTTAAACGCTTAATGATTCAAAAAACACTAAAACTAACAAAAAATATAAATAAGAACAACATCCCACGTTTGCAAGGTTGCTTGCAGCTCGAAGCCTTAAAGCCACAGTAAACAAATTACAAGGGCACAACAAGAACATCTGCAGATGCAATCCGACCCAGCCACAGGACAACGCCCATCTACAGCCACTCCGACCTCCGCCTCGCGACCAACAACTTCCTCTCCCGTCGCCTCGCCTCTTCATTTCAGATTGCACCCTCCGTGGCGGGACGCGGTTGTCCATCAGCATGCGTCAACAGCAGGAACACAATCATCAGCTCGTGGGAAGGGGAGAAGAGGGGGCTTGTTTTTTCTCTCTTGCTTGCGTGTTCTTCCTCTATATTGCTCAACCTCTTCTAATTGTGAAGAGAAAATCCCTTCATATAGGCTTGGTTTAGGTTTCTTAGCATTAGGACATATTCTAATTTCCCAATTTAGATAATGCGATCTAGGGTTGTGCAAAGGAACCAAGAACCGCCCGGAATCGGACCGGACCAAAACCAGTGGTTCCTAAGGGAACTGGTCCGGTTCTCGATTCCAAGTGTGGAACTGCCCATCCGGACCGGTATAGAACATGAGGTATATTATGCTTTGAGTACCTGAGCTGTCCTCCCAAGGACCAAATAGATTGTTATAGATGGCAATGAATTCTTATAATATCTGATATCAGATGGATAGCTATGTTATGCTTTGAGAACAATAAATCTCGGAGCACCACAAAATTAGATAGTAACACATTTATGTTCGTATATTCAAGATGACAAGCCTTATTTATGAAATACTATATTAAGCAAATTACCACCAAATTTGGAATGCCTCATTTCACGAAACTGCCACGTGAAAGCCAAATGTACACTAAGACGAGTTCGGGTCATTGCTGTTGCTGATCCCAACGCACAAATTAGTTACAAGACCAATTTGTCGAGCAGACACTGGTAGAATATGAAAATGTTCATTGCAAGAATTCACGAACCATGCCATTGCCCAAACAGGTAGTGCACAAATACTAAGCAGAGTCCAAGAGAACTTAAGTATCTACTGCTTCCATCTTGCTCCGACGGAGGTGCTCGTCTACTACCCGCTAGAGAAGAGGAGCGTCTTCTCACATATCAAAGGCGAACTCGGGCTCAAGGTCTTCTATGTCTTCTCGCACCATGTGCGAAGCTTGGTAAGACTGGTTCCATGGACCCATCTGGAAATCGGATCAAACTGGCGGTCCAATTCCCAAGTGATCCACGGAACCAATGGGCGGTTCCCGATTTCAATTTTTCGAAACTGGTCCTTAGTGCGCAATCCTAAGTTCTACGGTGGGAACCGCCTAGCCAAACCATGTTCACCCCTAATGCGATCTTCTTATTAAAACTAAAGCATACCCACTTTCCTATTTCCTTATGATAAAGATAATAACATTATGATCCAAGAATATCAATTTTCAAAATCGAGCACCTCTCATCTTCTAATATTCGGCCACTTTAGGGACTAATGGGCTTGGCCAAATTTTCATAAGCTCATTCAAAAATTAAGTTTAGGGCCTCCGTACACCAATCCAATTAAAATACGATTTATGCGCTTATTGCTATTAATATAAATGCTCCTAATATGTAAAAATAATATTATTTTTTGGTTATGGGTCGAGAGTCGATCTCTAATTTTCTATGCAATAAATACCTAAATAGGTCACCGGAATTTAGATTTCAACATACTAAAACTGGCTTTTGCATCTTACATTGTAAATTTTCTTTCCAATTGCACTATTAAGTAAAGATGAAAGTTACTTCAGTTTCAGTTCCAGGGTTTATTTTCCTTCTATCTAGATAGTATCATTAACACTATTAATTATCTAAAGTTCTTTCACTAAAAAAATTTAATTACCCAGGTCTGTTATCATTCATAAAATCTCTAATATACTTGACTCTAAAAATATAATCATATGAGTCCAACGTGCAAGATATTCTTTGATGATGGAAAAATATTCGTAGTTATAGGTTCAATTAATTTGACTATGCTACGCACAGCATTCTATGTGACCGATATCTAGAAAAAAATATAGGGACAGAATTGAATTTATTGCGTGTTATACAATTTATAGTATAGCCGAAATTTCAATGGAATAATACATCACACAATAGAAATTTGTTATGTAGACGCATCTCTAATAATATTCATATACATATGAGTCTAGTTTAAAAAAAATAGATAGTAAAATTATTACTTTTTTGTCCAATTTGTCATTTATGTTAACTAAAAGGATGGCAGTTTCTTAAAAGTTAGAAAGAAAACCTTCTTGTTGAATCATGAATAGAACACATTCAATATAATATTTGTACATACAGAAAAATAGGATACATACAATAATTGATATGTGTAAAGTAAATTTATTAATTTCACAAGGGATTTCTATTTTTTCATTGTTGTTACCCCTATATATTAGACTTCACCATTCTTGTCACTACTATAGCTCCAAATATTTCATGCAAGCTGAATGTAAAAAATTAGAAAAGGAATTTTAATAAATGAAATTTCATAAAGTTATAAAAGATAAAACTATTGAAAAGTACGTGCAAGTCAGCTAATTATATATATTTAGGCAAATACCACAAAAAACTCCAAACTATGCCAATTGTGACACCGATACCCCCAATTTTTTTTATGTCATGAAAAACCCAAACTTATATATATATATTCTCTATTTCGGTTTCATCTAGGGTTTATATGTCACACTAGTATAAGTTCGGATTTTTTATGACACAAATTTTTTAATGGGTATTTGTGTCACAATGTGCAAATTTAAGGCTTTTAGTGATGCGAAAAAGTTCACTCTATTTGTGTTCTAGTGGGCATAACTTGAGGTCTTTTGCCGTATTAATCCCTATATATTTTTGGCAATTATCGGAAGGTTTCGGATCCGGGTCGAGTCGATCCAGTCCAGCTATACGGCTTGCCCAAAACCCAAACATATGTCATCGACATCAACCGAAACTGCAATGACTCACCGCCCCAAAAGCCAAAACCCGCCTTGCCGTCGCCGCCAAACGCCTCTATAACCACCGTCAAGAGGAATCTCTCTCTCTCTCTCTCTCTCTCCCCGATTCAATCCGTCACTCAACAGGTTTCGCCTCTGTTCATCGTCACTGACGTCCGCCGAGAAGAAGCGATCCATAGAATGGAAGGTGCGAGCGAAACGGAGCGCGAGTTCACCCTCGTGGCTAGGAAGCCCTGCTTCGGCCTCCCGACGGCTTGCCCTCATTGCTTGCCCGTCTTCATCTACCTCAAACTCGTGAAGATCCCCTTCCGCTTGGACTTCAATCTGACCTTCCCCGATTCTGGTAATAAGTCCACTTCATTCGCTTGTTGCTCTATATAATCATGTAATTTCAGGAGGTTTGGATGAGTTTTGGAAGTTGAGCAGTGGTGGTGGTGATGCTGCTGTTGTTAGGATTTCGGACTCTGTTGTGAATTCTGCCTGAGTGTGGCTCTGCTGATTGTGATTTGAGTATGATTAGTTCACTGCGGTTCATTAAGTAAATGTGAAGTTTTCTAGGCATGGCTGGGGATGAGTGGAGTTCTTGTTAGGTTGAGGGTTTAAAGTGATTTTCTTTTGGTTGGGTCGTTACGTTTAAATTTAATTTGAATAGTCTCTGGTGTTTAAAGAAAACAATTCTGAGAGACATCTGTGTAAGTGGTTTTTGTTTACAAAGTATGAATTGTCTGGACAGTTGTTCGATTACGATTTTGTTTTTGATGGTTCACTAGGCTAGTTAAAAGTATGCAAGCCTGTAAATTTCTTCATATTTTTCGACTTCTATGGAGTTCTTTCCATTCCTGAAGCTGATAATTTTTTTTTTCTAGGGGACATTAACGGTCCATTTTCGGCATGTGAGCCTTGTGAATTCAGTGATACTTATAATGGTTATCTTCCCATGCTTTGCCTTCTAGATTTTAGGGCAGGATACTACCAAGTACCCCTATTAAGTTTCATGGGAGCATTGTGACTTTCTATTGATTGCTCAGTCTTGTTCTCTAGCATCCAGTACGAACTACCACTGGCATAATGAGCAAGCTGCCTCAGGCTGACCTCTATTTTCCCTTCACGCTCTTTATGGTTGCTTTTAAAACGGTCGTAAAAGAGATCATTTCTGTTCTGATCATATTTAGTTGTTTAACTTTCCATGTCTATGACATTGAAGAATACTATTCTGATTGCTTGCGGATTATATTTCTCTTCAGATAATCTGTTGTGTCTCTTGAGCTTTTGATTTTAACTAATGTTCATAAGAGCATTGGTTGTGATACCAGTATGACACTGAATTATCTGTCATTTAGAAAGATCACATAGTTCTGTGGCTCTGCTTTCTAGATCAAGTTCCCTATGTCGAGTCCGGTGCTTATGTTGCTTATAATAACGAGAAAGGTGGGGTGATTGAGAGTTTGAAAGAAGATGGTATTGCTGATTTGGACTTGGAACTCCGATCAGTTCCAGAATTTATCTCATCGAAGGCCATGATCAGCTCATGGCTTGGAGAAGCAATCATCTATGAGCTATGGCTGGGGTCTGATGGAACTTCTGCTCACAACATATATTATGCTGATCTTCCATGGCCAGTAGGGAAATTATTGTACTTAAAGCAGATCCGCTCTGTTAAGCAGCATTTGGGGATAACTAAAGACAATGCAGAACGAAGGGAAGCAGAGGTTTCTCTCTCTCTCTCTCTCTCTCTCTCTCTCTCTCTCAGCGCGGGGGTGCATAAACTTATCAAAAGGCACAACCATGTGGTCTTGCACGCACACGCAGAGGCATTCATCTAGACAGCACATGTGCCTGAGCTTGTATGCTTGCACATGCTTCTGTTCATATGCATATGTAAAGTCCAATGCATTACAAGTTGGTTGCAGATTAAGTAGAAGAGGCCGTGGTGGTAAGATTTTTCAATCTTGATGTGGTTCTGCCATTTCGACAGATATACAGGAGAGCGAAGATTGTATATGAAGCGTTATCTACTATGTTAGGAGAAGATTATTTTTTCTTTGGAAGGTGACTCTTTAGTCTCTCAAACCTGAGTTATCGGCCTTTTAACTTGATTCCTCATTCTAAAGTAAGTTTCTGAGATTGTTGTAATTATGACTATCATATTGCGCCTATTGTGCACTTTTGACAGACCATCAAGTTTGGATGCGATTTTTCTGGGGCATGCACTTTTTACTCTTCAAGCCTTACCCGTAAGTCATTTCCAGCTCAATAATCTTAAAATCATTGTGATTGCTCAATGAATTGGAAATCAATGTTGATTATCCATAGATATGCTCTTGAAGGCATAAAGAAGTTTAGATAATTTCTTGTGGTTTCTGTGGCAGTGGCAATACAATGTTGGAAATTGTGTTTGCCTGGCATCTGGTGACATTACTTTCAGCACCTGTTGGTGGACATGTTTTTATTTTTAAGTAGAAAAGTAAAGGCATAGCATGAATTTCCATCCACATCTACTTTGACATTCTTGGACGGTTCCAAATTCATGTAACTACATTTGTTATGCATAAATGCCGTTTCTTACTATTATTGAGCAATCCATGAAATGACTATGAGCTAACCTATGCCAATACATACTTGGACTTGCTAAGGAAACATGTACAGAAAGGTTTATTCTGCAATTATCTGCTGCAGGAAGCATCTTTGCTGCGAAACAGGCTTTTGGAGTATGGCAATCTAGTCCGGTATGCTGAGAAACATAAGTCAGAGTGTCTAGAAGCTGGTTCGTCATCATCCTCTGACATGCATTTTCCTCCAGGCTCTTCGGCATCCGCTCCAAGACAGGGTCCTTCACATTGGAGTAAGACCTCTTCAGCTTCACACTTGCTAATATTCTATTAATTTCGTAACACTTTGCGGGTTGGGATGAAGTAGCTTACAGGTTTGGGTAATTATTTGGGAATAATTGGCTGACAGTGCACTGAACTATGATTTCATGTTTTGACAGTTTGAACCCTAACCTTTTATATGGACAGTTTAAGTATCCAGTCCTGGCCTTTGTGCATTTAACCCTGATTGCTCAAACTCATTGGTCTCAGAGGCTTCCATTAGTGCTCACTGGGTCCTTTTGAGTGCTGCTATAGGCAATCGGTTAACATTACCTTTCTGATGCATAGGGCACATGTGCTAGTGAATATTTAATGTGATAGGCTGTGAGCCAGTGTTGTCAAACCCGGTCTTGAGTCCTGACAGTTGAACCTGACTGGCTTTCGGACTGATTCTGCTACTTTGCTCTTTCACTTATAATGCCCACTTGTTATGTTAATTTGCTCCTGACTCTATCTTTACAAAACAAAGACTGTAATTACAGAAAGCAGGACTTGAACTCCTGCCATTATCGGTGCGTTTAATTCAGCTTTTCCAAGGGGCTTTCGGCCTCCAAAGCCCCTTGGGGAAATGCTGAGGTGTTTGGCAAGCCTTCCCAAGGGATTTTCAGCCATATGTTGGTCTTGGGAAAGCTGAAAGCCCAATGCTGGTAAGGACCAGCTTTGGACTTTTAGCATTTGGCTGAATACTGAAACTAGTTTTTTTCTTCTAAACTATCCTCACCAATTTTTTAGTTTTCCGGTTTTGCCCCTCATTGTTACCGTTCATCTTCTTTGCGTGAGGGCGGCCGGCTAGGTCATGCAACCCTAGACCTTGCTGCCTGGGGTCGTGCAGCCCTTGCTTGGGGTTGCACGACCTCGGGCGATGGCCGCTGGCACCAGATCTGGCTCGCCAACGACCTTAGCCCTTCGCTGGAGCTAGTGAAGGGTTTGATTTTTTAATTAAAAAAAAGAAAAATTAAACCCAAAAGCCCTTTGCAAAAAAAATAAAATAATTGTGAAACACTGCTTAGGCCAAAGTAGCTTTACAAAGGATTTTTTACCAAACGCAATTTGCATTTCCCCAAAGCCCTTTAGGTTGAAAACATTTGTATTTTCCCAAGGGCCATTTCCAAAGCCGAACCAAACGCAGCCTATGACATCAGCAACTCGCGATCCAGTGGTTGAACTAGTTGAACTATTGACTGGGGCCCTTATCCATACTCTGGTCTGGGCTTGAAAACATTGCTATCAGCCCTCTTTTATAATGGCCTGTTATTTTTCATTCTATTAAATCAAGTGCTCCAGAGGTTATGGAAGAGCCATTAGCTGGTTTAGTAAGCAGACTGTCATCTTTTTCTGGGGTTGGCATGCCTGCAAATTTCATCATGTCCTAACAACACAGGTAGATTAGCCAGGGGCCACTTGAGAGCGTGAAAGTGAAGATGTCTAAGTCTCCTCAGATGGCAATTAGAGATTGCAAGCAGTTACAACTGTAGTGTTACGTGCAGGACACCAGTTACCCACGATATGTGTTTACCTCTTGCTTTCAATTGAGTCATGATATTGCACAAGCAGATATTTGTGAACCTATGAAGTTGTCTTGGGAGAAAATTTTATTTTTCACATTTTGCGACTTCCCTTTGTAGTGAAGTGTAAAGAACCTCAAAGGAAATGTCAGGTATCACTTTAAAATTCTAGGCTCCCTCACAAAAGTTGGCTTCCTTGACCAACTGCCCATGGTGCTACTCCAAATTATAAGGAGAAGGTCTCTTTTCCAGGTTCACGAAAAAAAAAGGAAGGAAAGGTTAGGGTGATCGCAGCCGATGACACCACACTTCAGAAGCCACTGTCTCTCTCTGTTACCTAGACAAAATTGTTCGGCAAACACTATGCTTAATTAAGGATGAGTCTGACATCTCAGCCCAGGGTACCTGAATATAAGTTTGCACAAATCTTTTTCCCCTAATTCTAGAAATGAAGTCTCGTTAATTGTGGAGTCTGCACGTTTTATCTTAGAAGGGAAGTTGATAGCCTAACCAATTTAAAGCCTAGGCTTTTGGATCAAGTTATTCTCTTTTCATCTAATATCAAATGTAATTTACTTACAAATGGTTCTTTCTTTAGGTTCAAAGCACAAGAGCAAGCCAAAGAGAGAGAAAACAGAGGAAGAGAAAACATTCAGGAAAAGAGCCAAGTATTTTCTAGTAGCGCAATTTACTGCAGTTTTGCTTTTTCTTACCATTATGCGGAGGTCGGATGATAATGAACTGGACCTTGATGACGATGATGGTGATTTGGATTGACTGAACAGTACATTTACTGGCTCGTGTATGGGGATCACCAACGTCATGTACTGTGTTGCTCGTCAAGGTTAGATGCAATGACGTGGATGATCAAATTTTTTCATCTTTTTTAGATAGTTTTTCCTTCTGTATCTTTCTGAAGAAAATTTTGCAGATAATTCATTAAAAGTCGGGGCAGGTTTTTATTAGTTAGAGATGCATTTTTGTTGGTTGAGGATATTCTGGTGAGCTTTTGGGTCAAAAGATTCTCGTGAGGTTACACAATTGAATCCTTTTTCTCCAGAGAATTGTACTGGGACACTGATTGGTTTTAATGCTCTGACCATTTAGCAGAATGTTGTTTTTTAAAGTTTTCACCCCTTAAAACCATGTCTGCTTAGTGGATTTGGAGCTTAATACTTTACTCTCAAGTGTGTACAGTCATGGGAGATTGTGGTATATAGAAATGGTGACAAATGTTCTTGTCTAGGAAGCTATTATACCATGTTGTCAGGGTGGAGCTGAAATGCAGTCAATAAAGAAAATGGCATGTGAAAACTCGCCTGCTCTTGAGTAACTCTCGAGGTATCGGCATGTTGAAGAATGATTTGTTGGGGGTTAAGAACAGGTGCCACAGATCATTACTTTGTATGCAGAATGTCATATGCCATTGATAAATGTTAGTGCTATTGAAATGTCATCAAGACAGGTCCGTAGACTTGGATATGTCAACCTCACTGTGGAGCTCAATAATGGATGTGATATTCGTTCTATATTGTATGACACGTATGACCATATCATGAGTTGCAATGACACGTTAGGCCATCATCGATCACGATAGAAGAAAAAGTAGTGCTAGTGGGGCATGAAAGTTGTGATTGTTTTTTGTTTATCTGCCTTCAGTATAGGAAATACTGATGCTGGAGAATATATGCTTGAAGCAGCAAGAGTGTCACTTTTAATCCTTGGTATAGAATGATATTCTCTTTGTAATTTCAGGTTATGGGGCATTTCTTATGACAGGTTCTTGTCTTTTATATTTCTTGATAGTTGGACAGTAAAATGGTCCTATTCATAGAGATGATCACTGCATTGTAGAATTCTGCCTAGGCTCTGTTTCAAGGTAGGTGCGCTTCAGGCTGGATCATATTTCCCATGTGCGGGATCCATTTAACGAAGTATTTGTACGCGCATTGTCTCCATCGTTAGCATTTGATTAATCATGCTCCATTATTGGATCGACTTTAATGAAGCTATTAAAAATCAGGCGACCTCTTGAACGACTGGACTATTGGGAATTCAAATGAAAGTTGCCAATCTCCACTCGTGTAAAAAGAATTGCTCAATATTTCGGAAGGCATGGTATACCATGTGCTCGGTCTACCAGCTTCACAATACACATTTCATCGATGGTGCAAAATTTTCACGAGATTCACTACATCATAGCTAAAAAAATTAGGTTCTGGTCTGTTGGTTTATATTTTCAATGGATTAGTGAGTTTCCAAAGTTGGAAACTAATGGCTTTACCCTATACAAGAAGATGTGGATGAATGTGAAACTATAGATCATTAAGTTCCTAGATGTCGAGGAAATAAAAGTTTGCAACAATTTAGTAAGTTTCTATTTTGTGTAGTTAATGGATTACGGTATCAACATGCTGGTACCTGCCACATATTATTTAGTAATTATCTGAAATTAATAGTAACTGTTTCTTATATTGTCGACTTGTGTTGTAAAATCACAGACTACCGTCTCTTATAGTAAGCCTGCTCATATCTACTCGTATTATGAGATTGAGAGTTACGTTGATTATAAGGTAAGGTGACTCCAATTAGGTATTGCCCTTGGGATGTATCGAGTTTTTAGATTCACATGAACATTGATAATTTTCTCATTAATGGGTGGTAAATTCAAGGATGCAGGCAATAGCAGGTAAAGTAGATACAAGTTTTGTTTCCTAATTCAAAATCCACATCATCGAAGCGTTCGATACCAACTCTTTCTTAAAATGTGTCGCATCATTTAGTACATTAATTCTAAGCATATACTTTTAGCACCAATGGAATTGATCCTTCTTGAGCATGGCTGTGTGGAGCCAGCTCATGTTATCCACTTTATTTTGTTAATTAGTTTGGTGTGGACCTTCCCCATATTGATAAGATAATAGTTGCTCCCCATTAACTTTAGAGCACACTAGAACTATTCTACAAAGATTGATACAAAAGATGACCGTGACTCGAACCTGAAAATGTGAGCTATATACAACACTTGATATAAATCTGTTAAATATCATTAAGTATATCAATTTTGTAAATCTGTGTCTCGATGCCTAGCTAGCATCATTCAAAACTTTGAGAGGAGGTTAAGTTAGGAAGCCTCATTGTGTGTACATTATCGAATATTAAGAAAGATTTTAACTACAGGGAATTTAATCATGGAGGAGATACTTGATCATCAAATCGCAAAAATTATAAAAAGGTGATTAAGAATTCATGAGCTAAGGCGTAACTAGAAAGCAATAATGATAACAAAACTTCATCTCACTGTGTGTGGCCGGGAGATGATACGGATAGATAATTGAGAGTACGTAATAGCAAAATACTCAATTATGTTTTTATCCCCGCATGTTAGAAGCTAGAAAATTGATGTGTTTAGAGAGACGATATGCTAATATGTAGAAACATTAAAAGCCCGATCATTCAATTGATAAAAATAAAATAAAATTAGCATGCAAGTAAAAGCATCTATAATTTCGTCGTTATAATATCGCTTTTCGATAGTGATATTATAAAATATGTTTTGTCATTTGGAATTGGAACAATAGCACGTGGTGTCCGAAAGTGGCCATGCAAGATACGGGTCGCTTTCCCACACACGTGCAGGTGGTGGAACAAATATGACAGTTGATTTAACTAAAAGTAATGAAGCTAGAAAATTGATGTGTTTAGAGAGACGATATGCTAATATGTAGAAACATTAAAAGCCCGATCATTCAATTGATAAAAATAAAATAAAATTAGCATGCAAGTAATAGCATCTATAATTTCATCGTTATAATATCGCTTTTCGATAGTGATATTATAAAATATGTTTTGTCATTTGGAATTGGAACAATAGCACGTGGTGTCCGAAAGTGGCCATGCAAGATACGGGTCGCTTTCCCACACACGTGCAGGTGGTGGAACAAATATGACAGTTGATTTAACTAAAAGTAATGATGTTAAACTAGCATTCGACCAAAAGCCAAAATGCTTATCTCAAGATCCATACGCATGCAAAAAATCTTGTAACATATTCTTTTGGTTATTTATGAGATAAAGAAAAGGGGCGTATCCAAAATAAGATAGTTTACTAGAGTCGGCAGTTAATGAACAATTGACAAGGGGGAAAAAATGGCACGGGCTAAAATCGTTTTAATTTAATTGGACGATTAACTCAGAAACTCGAAATTACAACAAACTCGCCTTAATAAAAAGAAAGCAAGCTGGATGTTCACAAAATTAACTCAATTTAACGAGGAGTACATTATTTTGGAAGTGGCAATTCATATCAACGACAAGATAATATAAATTATTTCAAAGTGATCGTTTTCTACAAATTATTTCAAAATGAAACGATGATAACTTTATGCTAAACCTAACGATTTTTTTCTTTTAAATCTTCCCCCACTAAAGGGACCTGTCTTCTAGTGGTTCTTTCAATTCCTTTAACAAAATTCATGGACAATATCATGCCCTTGTCACCAGTAGTCAATCAGAACGCTTATAATGTCTTCCAATCATCTTAGGCTTTGCACCAATTGCTTGTGGTGCAGAAGAGAAATGAACATTCGTGATTTTGAACGTCGAAAATTGTCCAACTGCTTGTGGTGCTGCATCAATTGATGGAGACGTCCATTAAGATGTGATGAAACCAATATCTTTTTTTTCCCAAAAAGAAAAGAAAAAGGATGAGTGCTTCTTCCTGTGGGCGACGCCTTTTGACATGCATTTGGACCTTTTGAATTTTTCTTCTTCTATGGTTAGAACATTTGGTCGTGATTGCTTTGCTTGTTATTGTCTTTCTAAGGGTGTTTTTCTTCCACTTTAAGATCTTTTTTTTTTTTTTTTATCTTGCGCATGAGATATGGTACTATATTTGAAAGTGTGGGTTAGGGTATAAACAAAGACTCAAGAGGCTGATTCTTTTGTTTTTCTTTTTTAAGGAGGACAAATTTTTCTAAAGAAGAAGATCCAAAAATGCTTTGTGTAGGATCCCACCACTTACGATCGATCATCTTGTGCTTCCCTAGAGACATGTTTTTCTGGTACTCCCTTTGATTCTACTTCCACCATGCATATCTTTATTCTATGATTCTCTCTTAGCACGAGATGATGGGGTTAGGCAATGCGCACATGATTGCTTCCTCAGGTCTAATCTATCCTTGTTGGATATTCACATTCGGACTGGGCACTACAAAGAAATTTCTTTTATGGTGCTAATTGGGTGTTATGGGGTGCCTTGTGAGAGAGATGATTTGTATTTTTTGGTGTACAAGTTAGTAAAGATTTATCTACATAACAGTCTGAGGTTATCCAATGGCCTAGCAACCTTCTAGAATGGTGAAAGGGATATAAATGAACCAAATAGCACATTGAATAGGGATAAACGTTCTTAGATTACATGCGAAATTTGAGTTAACTCACCAAAGGCTTCTTTTGACGTAAAAGCAACGTTGGCAATGGAATTCTAATATTAAACATGCTCGAGTAAGAGCACTACCGGTGACCTCTTGGGAAAATGCCTACTCATTAAAGACAAAGCCTTGAGGCGCGGTATGGGATAGCCCAAAGCAAATAATACCTCAAGTGAGATAATCCATAAGTATTGTATTTGATGCCGGAGAGACTTGATTTGTGTAAGTAGAAAGACTTAACCAGGAAAACAAAATATCTGGGGGCTTGATTAAAAAAAAAAAAAAGCAAAATAATATAGGGCCAGAAAGTTAGACTTTTTTCCTTAGTTTATTTAGAGTTTACTTTTTAATAACATATTTTTGTTGGAAAAAATTATTTGGGGGAAGAATGAACTAGTAGGAGTAGATTGGACAACTAAAGATTATTTCGGGAAGAAGACACATTTGAGATATGACATGAATAATGTTAGACATACTTAAACTTGTCATTACATTTGTTAATAAAATGATATGACTGATTCTTATTGGAGGTTTGAACGGACGAATTAACTTAATCATTAATCATTTACAAAGTGCCGCAGTATTTTGAAAATTTAGTTTACTAAACCGATCTTAATATATCTAGTACAGGCTGAGGACATATGATGTACGATTAAGACACGATTACGCGTATGGTTCCCATAAAGATATCCGTTAACATATAATTGATCCACCCTTCTTTCTTAATATATCTGTTATGTTGCAGATGATCTGGGAAATAAAAAGGAATCTCTCTGTAAATCTAAATCATGCAAAGCACATGCCATCATATGCAATACCACCACCACAACGACAACCCACCAAACCTCGAGCTTTCCTCTTTTCTTTACTTTATTTAACATTCCAAGCTCAATATGATAGTGCCCCCATTAAAAATGGAACTCATCCACAATTTAATTTAGATTGTAGCATGATATTACCACTAAACTAATCGCAATGTGAAAGCTGAGTGGTTTTAAAAGGTAGGCACTAATAATAGCATTAGGGCGAGAGAAGGAAAAGCAGAAAGCGAAAGTTAACGATGGTGTGCATCATTTTAGAGTAAAAGTCACTAAAAATCATAAACTATGCTCATTATGACATATTTACCTCAATTTTTTTTATGACATCAAAAATTCCAAACTTGTTCATGTGTGACACATTAATCCTTTGTCAAAGTTCTGGCATTGAAAATTGTTAAAAATCTGCATATATGAACGCCAGAAAGCAAACAATGTTAATATTGACGTCCACGTGACTAAAGTGAAATAAAAATGAAGTTGCTTTGGTTGAAAAATCATATAGACGGAGCCTTGACGGATGGTAAATGTGTCATATAGGTACCAGTTTGAGATTTTTTATGTCGCAAAAAAATGTTTAGGGTAAATGTATCACGATGGGTATAGTTTGAGATTTTTTGTGATTTTTTCCCTTTATTTTAAGACAAGGATAAAGCAAAAGTGATGACATAAGGAAAGCACAATATTCTAGCTTAATACGCATTATTTGTACGTTAAAGGAGACACTTAAGAGGAAATTAATAATAATTTATATGAAGCTACTAATATGTTTTCTCATCAATAATCTGTCTAGCCTTTTGTTCTTCCTTAACTTTAGTTGATTTGATCTTATCATTTAATCAACTTTACAAATTAAATGAACTAGACTTAAAAAGGTTTAGTGATTCATAAGTAGTGGGAAGGTGGTCTCCTTGCATTACACTTAATATTGCATTAGTATATCTGTCAATCTTGGAGAAGGTATAGATGAAGGCCAAGTACATATTAAGTTGGATAAGAGTATTGTCAAATCTCATGTCCCAGTCGCATCTAAGCTAGAACAGAAAATGCTCATTGGTTCTTCATCATGATGAACATTTATATGCACATGTTGGGCCAAAGAGCGAAATGTATTTAACAAAGATTTGAAGGCGTCAATTCCAAAGAGTTACAAGTCATAAAGGGGATTCCTTCAAAAATTAAGAGTGGACTTAAGGTTGGATTTGAAAGCCATTGGCGAAAGAAGTACTTGATCCTTCTTTTAACATGATTATGTATAGGACAACACGTATATGGTTATGCAAAATCAATCACATTTCAAGAATGTGCTAATGCGTACATCTCATTCTTTGATCCGCTTGATTCATGAAAATTATAAATAAATAAAAAGTTCTAACTCTATTGTATGCAGCCAATTTAATCATAAAATTTTTTATTATGCCAATTTAGTTCTGAACCTTTTGATGATTTGTCAATATAGTCATTCCGGTCAATTTTGATCAGAAATAGCTGATGTAGACGATGGTCGTCTTATATGGTACGACTGACACTGACGCATATGATTTTTGTAATTTTTAAAAAAATGTTGAATGTTCTCCTTTTTTTTCTTTTATTCTTTTTTTCCTTCATTGGATTTCAAGTCGGCAAGGTCATCGGCTAGTGAGGGCTGACCTCACTAGATCCAGCAAGGGCAGCCTTCACCAATGGCTAACGACCTTCGTTTTTTAGGCCTAGCTACTCGTGTAGGGAAATAGGAAAAGAAAAAAAAAAGGAAGGAAAGGGAAAAATTCAAAAAATATAGAAAAAATTGTAAAAATCTCCACGTCAGTACTGATTATGCCATATAGGACAGTTGGCATTAATGGATTGCTGAGTCAGCAATTTCTAATCAAAATTGGTCGGAATGACAATATTGGCAAATCATCAAAGTATTTAGGACTAAATTGATCGAATTGAAAAATTTATGACTGAATTGACATTCATATAATAAGTTTAAGACTTTTTTTGTAATTATCCCGCTTGATACTTTGTTAGCTCGGTAATGCAATAATCTTTACATCATAGTGAGGAACCAGTAATGCTTTATGGGATTTGTACAATCTCCTAAGATGAAAATAATAATAATGTCATCATCAAATCTTTAACATAATTTAGGCCTTAATTGCAGTCCCAATAAAAATAGATTTGTCGTGCCTCCTAAATATAGATGTATACTCTTTTCTTATCTCCGGAATGGTGGGAAATATCAATGAATAAGAGAAGCTGGCATACGTATGTTCAAACTCTCAAGTAACTTGTACGGCTTCATAAGATATGATACTCATCTTATAAAACTTATTCACATATTTTATTTTCCTTTTGATCAGCGATAAAAAAAATATAATGTTTTATTTGATATACCTCCTATGGATTCTCGATTTTTAGTTACGATGGCACATCACCACAAAAGAGGTAATAAGGTACAACTTGGGGCTTCCGCAATCTGTCCTGCAACTAGGTGGGCTCCATGGATGTGTTCTTTATTTTAACGTCCGCACACTCAAGTCCCCCTAATTGGTATGGTATTTTTTCTTTCCTCGTTCCCGACAATACCCTTTAATTATTTTACATCCAGGTAATCCTGAGATCCGAAAAAAGACCTAGAAGTAGCCTTTTAAAGACTTACTAAGGTCCAATTTTAGGCCTTAATTGCAGTCCTAGTAAAAATAGATTTTTGTACCTGCAAAATATAGATGTATATTCTTTTCTTATCTCCAGAAATGGTGGGAAATATCAACTAACAAGAGAAGCTGGCACTCGTATGTTCAAACTCTCAAGTAACTTGTACGGCTTCGTATCTCATCTTATGAAACTTACTCACATATTTTATTTTCCTTTTGATCAGCGATAACAAATATAATGCTTTATTTGTGGCAAAATGACACTAGAAGTGTCAAAACTTGTATATGGAGATCTGTCAAAACTTTTTGCCGACTCACTTAAGTGCCAAATTAGAGAAAAAAAACGATTACTTAAGTGCCAAGCCCTCGCTGATGGCCACCGCCATAGCTGCCCTTTCCGTTGACGTTAATGCCGGTAACTTCTTTGCACAAGCTCGGTCAAGCTTTTTTTTTTTGCTGTTTTTGTTGAGCTTGAGGCATGACGCTTAATTGATGAAATCATAGTTTAATTACTCGAAATCGAGATTGATTTGTGTGGAGTAATACACTTTATTTAGGCTGTGAACTATACTGGATTCGAATTTGGAACTCGCATTCTAAGTCGCACATCAACTGTTTGATATTTTGCCTCAATGAAACGTCAAAAAGGGTTTTCATAAAATCAGTATCTAGAGCTTGGTTTGACGTACGATTATCCAAGTTAGTTCTAGAATTTCGTCTGACACATGTGTTCTTCTTTGATGCTATGGCATATTATTTTGGTTTCCGGCGTTGGCCATGGATGAACCTTCAAGCTAGAGACGCCGCTCCTTTGCCAGCGCAGCCCTATGGTTAAAGTCCGTCACCGTCAGCTCCATATCTCCCTTACTTTACTGTGCATATGTGTATGTCTTCCTTTGTTGGATTAGTTGGGAAGTATTAGTTGACATTAAAATTGGCTGCCGACAGTGATTTTTGTGATCACCGGCATTAGTCCAGTAACGGCTGTGATGGCCGGTGACGAAGGTGAGTTGGTGGTGGCTGTCTAGCGATGGCCGTGGTGACCAGTGCGAAAGATTGGTTCTCGGTGAAGAGCTCCAACGAGCTTGTTCGAGGGAAAAAACAACGTCTTGGTGTGAAAGACGTCCGAAGGGAAAGAAGAACTAGAGAAATATAAAATATAAAAGGATATAAAAGCAGCCTCAGTTTTTTTTTTTGTTGTTGAATTTTTAGCTTCTTTTTTATTGCTGACTAGACCTCCATCAAGCCACGTCGAATTTAGATATTAATAATAAAAAATGCCACGTAGGATTTCCGGCCAAGCAAATTGAAGTTAACACTTAAGTGATCGTTTTTAAAAAAAGTTGACACTTAATTGATTTGAAAAAAAAAAATTGGTACTAAAGCGAGCGCCTTATACAAATTTTGACACTTCTGATGTCCTTTCTCCCTTTATTTGTTATAACTAGGATTATAATGTTTGCAAAATACTTGTCAGTTATTTTAAAAGTGGACATTAGTAAAACAATATCAATTTCACGTCAGCAAATTTCGTCACCGAACCGATTTAGGGATGGCTAGTGACAATTTGTAAAACTAGAGGAACGGTTTTGAAAAGAAAGAAAATAGAGGCGCGATTTTAACTTCCAGACAGATGTAGAGGGATCGTTATTGTCATTTCACCAGATATTTCTTCAGTGCCCGGCAAGCGTGCTGTTGTGTTGCCTCCACGATCGGCTTGAAAAAGTAAATTGCACCTTGATGTTGATCAATGCTCCGCCTGTATTTTAATTTGCCCCGCAAGAGCTAATTGGAGGTGCAACATGTACCAATTTGGAATGGGAATATCATTCACTACACGAGAATATAAAGGTTCATCTAATTGTTCCCGACCTCATTGTCGGTTTGTTTCTCATCCAAAGAACCAAAATAGGAAAACGAAATCTCGAGGCTGTATTCAGCTGCTAAGTTACTTTCAGAATTGGACCTCTCAATAGTGATCCTGTGGCTTAGAATTAAAGTGAATGTGTGGCTAATCAAAGTCAAACCCCCAAGAAAGCATTATTTTTCTCAGGACTATCTGCAGGAATCTGATATTACGAGGGCTCCTATTCCTTACAGAAATGGTTTGCATTGTATGGTCCTTGTGTATGATAAATTGTCAAGTTCACATCAACTAATACCCACTAGGGTTAGTTAAACAGTGGTGGGTGTCCTCCAGGAGGATATTGTACAAGGAAAACTATGCTCATCATGGGCGCACATCAGTACTTTTCTATGAAGGTACTGGGATCCATTTGATTTAAGGGGACAAGATCAATTCAATCCATTCCCTCCGCATCATAACCAAGTATAGATAATTGATTTCAACCACTCTTCTATTCTTCATCTATCATCATTTCATGAGATACAAATTAAGTAGTAGAGAGATCTCGACATGTATCGAGACGTCTTTGGCTGACTCGATATTTCTAAGATGCACAATTCTATTGTTTCATTCTAATATACCGATTCTTTTCATGCTAGTATATTTCAGTCGTTGGTAGAAACAATGATTGGTGACCTTTTTCAAGGTAAGTTGTTGGTAATTTACCAATACTTTTATTTACACAACTTTCTAACGCTTTGGATTTATTAAATTTTATATGAAATCACCAAACTAAATTAGAGTGAATTATCAACTTTCGACAGATTAAATTACCAATTGTTTTGACTTTTAACTCCCATTTTAGTTATCTGCTGACGTTTATTTGCCATACTTAGCAATCTCCTAAATTTATGAACTCTCTTTTTAGAGATTACCAACCTAAATTAGCTCATCAACTTTTTAGACATTAAATTACCACCTAGTATTAGGGTATCAACTCTCATTAAGTTACTTACAGAAGTTTATTCCATTCTTTTTTATTTGCCAACTTTCATTTATCATTATGCGAAATTTTATTTGTGTTTCTTAGCAACGCCTTATATTAACCAATTCTTTATTGAAAGAGATAAGTATAATGAAAGTCCTAAAACTTATCGCAAAAGTGCAATCAAGTCTTAAAAATTTTCAAAAATGCGATCAAATTCTAAAACTTGTCATGAAAGTGCGATCAAGTCCTAAAATTTTCAAAAAGTGTAATAAGTGGAAGGACTTGATTAGATCAATTTGATAAGTTTTAGAACTTGATAACCCTTTTTAAAAGTTTTAGAACTTAATTGTACTTTCATAACAAGTTGTAAGACTTAATTGTACTTTTTGAAACTTTTTGGACTAAATTTGATGCACTTATGGTTGGCGAACTCGGAATGAGCTGAAATTTGGTTGGCTGCATGGAAATGGGCCGTTGGTCAAAACCCATAGCTACACTGTGACCAACGTCATTTTATTCGCGTTCGGAGTCGATTTGTTGGATTTTTTTGGTCATTTTTTGTAATTCCAGTGGCATTTTCGTTATTTTGTTTTTCTTATGTTAATTAGGGTTAACACCGTATAAAATGGTGTTAAGATTCCTAGTGGAGGCAGACTTTAATATATTCTATTGATTTTGATAATCGACCTTGAGAGAACAAATTGTTCTCATTTTCTATTTAGATTCTTCTGTTTAGCCAAGTTCTATTGCGTTTCGACATTAAAATTGCACTTCCATGACAAGTTTAGGACTTCCAATGCACTTATTCCTTATTGAAATTACCAACCTAAATAGAGTAACTACCAACTTTTCTCTGATTAAGTTGTTGGGTTAAGGACAGCGCTAGGCTAACGGCACCGTTACTTTAGGAAGTGACGGTGCAACCTAGGCCAGTCATTTTGTTCTGTGTGTAACGGGCAACCGGGCGTGAAAAGAGTAGGCGTTGATGGGAGGAGGGGCAATTTGGGTCATTGGAAAAAAGTACAAATCCCATGGACCACGGGGTTCGCATATCGCATTCTCAGCAGAAATCAAAACCACCCATCTCATGAATTGTCCCCTCTCCCAGCAAGAATCCCCCATTAAAACCCTGCGATTTCTGCGTAAACAGAGCACGTCACGTACCCACGAGATAACAAGAGCCGAGATGGATGCTTTGTGCTTGAAAACATGGATTCGCGCTATCTCTCTTTCGATCTCGGTCATCGGAGGTGGAAGTAGAGACAAGGAGGTACAATGGGATCGCCCTCGACGACGCCATTCTGGTGGACGGCAGGGAGTGAGTAGCCGAGGAGGCGAATAGGTGCGAGGAGCAAAGTGGGAACTGGGTCTTGAAGATATTGCATGTCAGGTCTCCATGGAAGGAGGAGGAGGAGGCGCAAACACAAGTTGTAATTTCGTACAATAATTGGTAAACTTAATCCATCGGTAAAAAAAGATATGCAAATATTTAGTAAAAGATAAGAGAAGTATTCTTAAGAGATCATAAAAGTTGGTAATTAAAAAAAAAAACCATTGGCAATTAATTTAAAAAATTGTAATGCAGAACTAATTGATAACTTAATAGGAGAAAACTTGGTAACCACTCTAATTGATGTTGGAAAATATAAAAAGAGTTAGTAAATCTTGAAAAGTTGGTAAGCAAGATAAATAAAAGTTGGTGAATTGCACAAGCAAATATATGTTTGTAAATAATTCAAACGAGGGTTAGTAACTAGAACTAGCTGGTAACTTGATAGGAAAAGGTACTCCGATAAAAGTTACTAATTTCATGTTATAGTTAGTAAATATAAGTCGTTGGTATAAAACTTGATAGAAAGAAAAAGAGAAAAGTTGGTAAGTAAGAGAAATAATAGTTGATGATAAAAAAAAATTAAAAGTTGTAACTAATTGAAAGGAGAGTGGATGATTGAAAACTTCTTGATAAATTAATTAGAGAAAAATTGGTAAGTCACCCAAATAAAGGTTGGTGATTTCTCATATGATATGATAAATGTAAGGCGTTGGTGAGAAAGGCAAATAAATTTTTGTGAAAGATAAAATAATTATTTTTGTTAGAGATAAGAGAGATTGGTACTTTAAATAGAACCAAATAACGACAATAACTAACTTAAATTAAGTTGGCAACAAAATACTAGTTGGTAACATAATAGGAGAAAAGTCGGTGATTGCTTTAATTAAGATTGATAATTTCTTAATAGAATTGAGAAATGCAACGAGCTAGTAAATAAGAACTAAAATTTGGCAACTCAATAGAAAAGTTGGTAAATAAAAACAAATATATTTATGTACACGTTGGTAAACAAATCAAATGAGAGTTGGTAAACAAAAACTAATTAGTAATATAATGAGAGAAGAGCTAGTAAGTTGCACAAATAAAAATGAGTGTAATCATATGAAAATTTATAAATTTTAGATATTTGTAAAAGACAAATATAAATCGATAAAATCGATGACAAAAGATGATAAATTTGAATAACCAAATAAAAGTTGAGAAATAACTCGATGAAAGTTGAGATCCAAAATTAATTGACAATTTAATCTTAAAAAAGTTAGCTAGTTACCCAAATAAAGATTGGTAAATTTCTAAGAGTTGGTAGATTTAAGGTCTTGGCAAGAAAAGCAAATAAAAATTGACAAAGAAAAGCATGATATTTTGCATAAATTTTCTATATCATCCGGTAAGTTACAGGGAAACCAAGTGATCAATACGTTCTTTTAACCAATAGTTTTTTTATACTTACCAACTCTTTTAGAAATTTACCAATTCAAAAACACATCACATTTTACCAATAGAAAAGTTGGTAAATAAAAAGCCGAACAAATATACGTTGGTAAAAAATCCAAATGAAAGTTGGTAAACCAAACTAGTTATTAATAGGGTTAATACCAAGAAAAACCCTCAAACTGGTACCCATGTGATAAATTTACCACAAACTATTTTTTTGACCATGAAAAACTCTTAAACTAGCACAGCTGTGACAAATTTACCTCAAACTGATACATTTGTGACAAATTTATCTTCCATCAGTTTATGTCAAATTTTACCTTCAAATTGCTGAGTTCGATTACATGTGACAGTTGACATGGTGTACCAGTTTGGGATTTTGCCCTTCGTTTGTCTTAGGTTTGCCAGTTTGAGATTTCTCGTGGTATTAATCCAATTTAACGGAAACTAACAGAGGGTAAATTTGTCGCATGTGTATCAATTTGGGGTAAATTTGTCATAGATGTACCAGTTTGGGATATTTTATGGTAAAAAAATAAGTTTGAGGTAAATTTGTCACATGTGTACCAGTTTAAGATTTTTCGTGGTCAAAAAAATAGTTTGAGATAAATTTGTCACAGGCGCACCAGTTTGGAGTTTTTCGTGGTATTACCCTTATTAATATAATGAGAGGAGAGCTGGTCAGCTGCACAAATAAAAACAGGTGTAATCATAGTAAAGCTAATAAATTTTAGATATTTGTAATAAACAAATAAAAATCCGCTAAAATCAAGAACAAAAGTAGATAAATTCGAAAAAAAAAAAACCAAATAAAAGTTGATAAGTAACTCAACTAAAAGTTGAAATCCAAAATCAATTGACAATTTAATCTTAAAAAAGTTAGTTATTACCCAAATAAAGATTGGTAATTTTTTTTAGGAGATGGTAGATTTAAGGCCTTGGCAAGAAACGCAAATAAAGTTGATAAAAAGAAAACTTTGTAATTTGCATAAAATTTCATATAATGGTCTGTACGTTACAGGAAAACCAAGCGACCAATCAGTAGTTTTTAACCAACATTTTTTTTTACACTTACCAACTGTTTTAGAAATCTACCAATACAAAAATATAACCATTTTTACCAACAAAAAAGTTGGTAAAATATATATATATTCGTTGGTAAATAAAAAGAAAACAAATATACGTTGGTACACCACTCAAATGAGAGTCGGTAAACCAAAACTTGTTAGTGATATAATGAGAGAAGAGATGGTAAGTTGCACAATCTTATTAAAGTCGATAAATTTTAGATATTTGTAAAAGATAAATAAAAATCAATAACATAAGTTGATAAATTTGATAAAACCAAATAAAATTTGAAAAGTAACTCAAATGAGAGTTGAAATCCAAAATTAATTGATAATTTAATCTTTAAAAAGTTAGTTACTTAGCCAAATAAAGATTGGTAAGAGTAGGTAGATTTAAGGCCTTGGCAAGAAACGTGAATAAAAGATGATAAAATAAGAAAACTTTATAATTTGCATAATTTTCATATAATGGTCGGTAAGTTTTGGAGAAATCAAGTGATCAATAAGTTCTTTTCAACTAACAATTTTTTGATACTTACCAACTCTTTTAGAAATCTACCAATACAAAAATACATTGGTTCTTACCAATAGAAAAGTTGGTAAATAAAAAACAAAAAAATATATATGTTGGTAAACAACTCAAATGAGAGTTGGTAAAACAAAACTAGTTAGTAATATAATGAGAGAAGAGCCAGTAAGTTGCACAAATAAAAATGGATTTAATCATATTAAAGTTGATAAATTTGAGATATTTTTCAAAGACAAATAAAAATCAATCCCAGAAGTTGATAAATATGAAAAAACCATATAAAAGTTGAGAAGCAACTCAAATGAGAGTTGAAATCCAAAATTAATTGACAATTTAATCTTATAAAAGTTAGTTAGTTACTCAAATCAATATTGGTAAATTATTTAAAGAGTTGGTAGATTTAAGGGCTTGTCAAGAAACGCAAATAAAAGTTGATAATAATAAGAAAACTTGATAATTTGCATTAATTTCAATTCACGGTCGGTAAGTTACAGGGAAACCAAGTGATCAATAAGTTCTTTTTAACCAGCAATTTTTTTGACACTTATCAACTCTTTTAGAAATCTACCAATACAAAAACATATCCGTTTTAACCAATAGAAAAGTTGGTAAATAAAAAACAAGACAAATATACGTTAGTAAACAACTCAATTGAGAGTTAGTAAACCAAAACTAGTTAGTAATATAATGAGAGAAGAGCCGGTAAGTTGCACAAATAAAAATGGATTTAATCATATTAAAGTTGATAAATTTTAGATATTTGTCAAAGAAAATTAAAAATCGATAACAAAAGTTGATGAATTTGAAAAAACCAAATAAAAGTTGAGAAGCAATTCAAATGAGAGTCAAAATCCAAAATTAATTGTCAATTTAATCTTTAAGAGTAGTTAGATTTAAGGCCTTGGCAAGAAACGCGAATAAAAGTTTAAAAATAAGAAAACTTGATAATTTACAAACGGTCGGTAATTTATGGGAAACCAAGTGATCAATAAGTTCTTTTTACCCAACAGTGTTTTTGACACTTATCAACTTTTTTAGAAATCTACCAATAAAAAATACATATTTTTTATGGAACAGAAAAACCGACCCCCCCCCCCC
>BCNH02000003.1:485185-513578 GCA_001662345.2 Metrosideros polymorpha var. glaberrima | reverse complement strand
GAAGTTAGTTTTGGGAAATATAAAGTATTTTCGATCTGGCAAAGCCCAGAGAAATGACTTTTAAGTTATCAAACCAAGGAATACTCAAAATCAAGGCAGGATGAGGTCCAAAATTCCATTCAAGCGCCTTCCCTTCCCTTTCCAAAAGTTCATATTCTCCACAATATTCATATAACTAGCTGCTCCCATTCCAATTTCCATATATGTCAGGATTCAATAATTCTAAAATTGGGACATAGATTGTGCCATAAGACCTTGATTTTTTTTTTTTGGTCAATAGAATCGTTACTTTCATTGAAAATTAGGCATGTTCAACGGAAGATCGATAGAGGTTGATGGAGTTAGGTTTTTGGATAATTAAAATCATCTAGAGTTATCTGCACGTCTAATATTCAATCGTTTGACAGTGATTGGGACGATTGCAATGCGAGATTATTTGGAGGCCGGCACCATTGTCTTTTTGTTCACCAGTGCTGAATGGCTCGAGTCCAGGGCAAGCCACAAGGTATATATTATCTAAACTTCCTCTTTGTTAGATAGTTTCATGGGAAGTTTGTGCTTGTCCAGGAATAAATGCTTTTCAAAATTACAGGCTTTGAAATCTAGGGAGTTCTAGATGTAGACATGAGCGGCATGGAAGGGAAGCAATACAAAATAATGATATCCTAAAGTGAAACTTCTAGTAAATTATTTATCAAATGACGTCTAGGGTTTGTTCTTGAATTATGGCTGCTACTGACAGGAATGATGCTTATCGAAGGAAGGCAATTATTGGTCCTGGGGGAATCTATACTTTAGATAATTACCAATCATACTCATAATCATCACTTACACAACAAGAAAATAATATTCATAATCATGTCCCACCACTAATATAAGAATAAAATGACTATAAAAGGTCAACATAAACGTAAGAGATGGACCAGAATTTGTGACTGGGCTGGAAGCAACCATGCTTGATGAAAAGTATCTTCACTGGATGAATATTGAGATGGAAAATCCTTAAGGACTTTTACCCTCGGAGGAGGGCTACCGATGTAAGTCTTTTTCTCGTATAAGACATAAGAAGTTTGATTTTCACAGACTATCCAAACTGCATTATTGGTGCTTGTCGAGAAAGCTACTTTACAATATAAAATACACCATTTGAATGCACATATATGTGCGGCATTCATCTAGGACTGTCAATCGAGATCAAACTTTCTAGACACGATGAAAGTCGAATCCGTCTGAACCATTTACGGATTTTATCACGAATCTCCTCACTATTAATGATGATTTATATGAAATTATTTCATTGAAGCGCTATTCTTTACTTGTGAATAAATTTCATCTCCCACGAATTTTTGTTTACTTTGGAATAAATAGGACTAAATTTCTAACGAACTTATGTGATCCATCTACTCAGGCAAGTGCTGAAATGTCGGCTTTGATGAGCATAGCTCCCCAAACAGCAGTGATAGCTGAAACAGGAGAGGTTGTGAATGTTGATGAGATCAAACTCAACACCGTTGTAGCCGTGAAGGCTGGTGAGGTCATCCCAATAGATGGTGTTGTCGTGGATGGGAGATCTGAAGTGGATGAGAGAACTTTGACAGGAGAGTCATTCCCTGTTTCCAAGCATAAAGACGCCTCTGTTTGGGCTGGAACAATCAACTTGAATGGTGATTAATCATTCTTTCTCAGTCATGGAAATTCGAAATGCTTTGACAAGAATGCTCGAAAAAAGACTTAAAGAGTTCAAATTCTTTTGTAGGTTACATCACTGTGAAAACAACTGCTCTAGCTGAAGACTGTGTCGTTGCCAAAATGGCAAAGCTTGTTGAGGAGGCTCAGAACAAGAAATCAAGAACACAGAGATTCATTGACAGATGCGCACAGTTTTACACACCAGGTTGGTCAAAACACTTCAAGACTTGATCTAATTGTATCCGTGTCATAGGAATAATAATGCTGGATTGCTTATACTTGTTTAATTCAAATTTAATTGGTATGGCACCTTATTCTCTTCAAAAGCAGGACAACCCTGCTTCTAGTTTTGGAAAAGGCATTTGTGTTCGAGTATTATGCATGTGTTCCAACTTCCATTCTTTGGGATTGATTGGGATTAGGAGCTAGCAAATCTTCAATCTCAACTTGGTTTCTGTCATTTTACCATCTGCAGCGGTATTGGTTATATCCATCGGTTTCGCCGTGATTCCGGTGGCATTACACGTCCATAACCAAGACCACTGGTTTCATCTGGCATTGGTGGTTTTAGTAAGTGCATGCCCCTGTGCACTAGTCCTCTCTACTCCTGTTGCCACTTTCTGTGCCCTCACAAAGGCAGCGAAATCTGGTCTTTTGATCAAAGGGGGTGACTATCTTGAAACCCTTGCTAAAATCAGGAACCTGGCTTTCGACAAAACCGGCACGATCACGAGAGGTGAATTCATGGTGGAGGACTTCCGGTCCCTTGATGAAGGCATAAGCATTGAGGCTTTGCTTTATTGGTAAAGATCCTGGACTCCTAGATCTTAAAATTAGCTCATAGCAGTCCTAAACTTATATGCGATAGATGCAAATCATCTTTAGGGTATCAAGCATTGAGAGCAAGTCGAGCCATCCAATGGCTGCTCCGCTGGTAGGGTATGGGAGGTCATTTTCTGTAGAGCCGAAGCCCGAAGATGTCAACGATTTTGAAAATTTTCCTGGTGAAGGAATTTATGGTGAGATTGGTGGGAACGATATATTCATAGGGAACAGGAAGATTGCCCTGAGAGCTGGTTGTGAAACAGGTGAAGCATTCATATTCTAAAGTCCTGATCAATGTGCTTAATCAGAATAATTCGGGAATCATACAAGTGCTTCATTTTAATTCATGCTGCCCCCTTTTTTCGGGGATTCGATTTGCTTCTAGGGTTCATTGAATTCCTTGAGTAATTATGCATTTGCAGTTCCGAGCATAGATGGCCTCACGGGGGAAGGACAAACTATGGGGTATGCGTTCTGCGGGGCAAAACCTGTGGGGATTTTCAGTCTCTCTGATGCATGTCGAGCCGGAGCTCAGGAGGCCATCAAGGCACTCAAATCACTGAAGATTAAAACTGCAATGCTTACAGGAGATAGCCTGGCCGCAGCAATGCATGCACAGAATCAGGTGCGACTCTATTTCTCCTTGTTTCTATCCCCTTTTGACCTGAATGCCATTTTATTATGTCGCAGATAGTTCGTATCTGATGTCTTATATTTCCTCGATTTGTTAAGTAGGAATTTTGGTAAATTTGACCGAGCATTTGCATCATTTGATTCTCCAAGCAGCAGCTAGGTCGTGCTCTGGATGAAGTCCATGCAGAACTTCTACCCGAAGATAAAGCGAAAATCATCGAACGGCTCAAGGAGGATGCACCAACAGCAATGGTTGGAGATGGCATAAACGATGCCCCCGCATTGGCTACTGCCAATATCGGTATTTCGATGGGTGTTTCCGGTTCCGCGCTTGCAATGGAGACGGGGCACGTGATTCTCATGTCCAATGATATCAGGAAAATACCGGAGGCAATCTTGCTCGCGAGGAGAGCACACAGGAAGGTGGTTGAGAATGTAATTCTGTCGATAACCACTAAGGTTGCCATCCTCGCATTGGCCTTTGCTGGCCACCCGCTTATTTGGGCAGCAGTTCTCACCGACACTGGGACATGCCTGGTGGTGATCCTAAACAGCATGCTCTTGTTAAGACAAAGCCATGAGCACGAGAAAAAGTGTTGCCAATCTTCTGCAGTGCAACAAAGAGACGGATGCAACATGCACAAGACGAACTCATCCCACAGCCACCATAACTGTTGCTCTTCTAAAGTGGGGACGAAAGTTTATGAGACTGAACAAGGTTGTGGCAAAGTCTGCGCTTCGAAATGCCAATCGAGTGTTCCTAATTCAGGCTTGTGTGGTAAGGGTGTGGCTAAGAAGCATTGCAATGACGGGGACAACTGCAGAGGTTCAGCTGCAACACATAATCAAGATCATGGATGCAATACCGGCAATAACATGTCCCATAGACATCGCCATCGCAGCTACGAAAGCAAACCGCAATATGGGTGTGCTTCGCAGCAGAGGTGTGTCGTTAACTGTCATTCTCCAAGTGTTGGTTTGTGCGGAAATAGCGAGCTTTCCAACTCAACCAACAGACAAGTTCATGAAGTAAGTAACGATGCAAATGCCGAGCAGTGTGGGCAGATGTGCAATGATCATAACCATGGTCGCTTCAATCCGATTTCTTCGAGCGCTTGCTCTGATAACAAGTGCACAAATGCGATTCAGAAGCAAGGAACTTGTGCATTTGGCGATCACAAAGAACAGCATACCGTGGAACACTGTGATCATGGAAGCTGCGAGATGATTTCAAGAAGCGAATCGCATGTTACCATGGGTAATTGCGATTCTTTGCAAGAGAAGGATAAAGAGTGCCACGGGATGCATTGTAGCGGGGAATATCACGACATCAAGGAAGGACTAGGCAATCCTGGTGAATGTAGATCACACACTCATGTTACTTCAGATATTCATCATCATCATCCAAAGATTGGCTCGAATTGCTGTCGGCCCATTCAACCTGTGATCGACATTGAGACAGGGAAAGATCACATAGACTCGGCGTCAATACACATGTGTACTAATTTGGCGAAGAAAGAGATTGGTGGGTGTTGTAAGAGCTACATGAAGGAATGTTGCGGTAAGCACGGGCATTTAGGACCTGGACTTGGAGGCTGCTTGTCCGAGATCATCACCGAGTACTAGCAGATCCAATGTAACACCAAAAATTTCTAGTAGGCTGAGAGATTTGCATGCTTGAATCATAACATTGGACTGAAAGTTTCTGATTTTTGGGAAATGAAAATTTCACATTTCACCATCTTAATTAATCCAAGAATTTTAGGTGAAGCCCAAAGGGTGACCAATTTGTCCAGGCCCATCAACGACTAGGCCCACGGTGCCTTTGCCGCAAGCAGAGCGTATCCACATCAACTCGTAAAATTGAATAAATCTCATATATAGTGTTCTGAACTTACCATTCAATTTTTCTTTTATTTTCTTTATCTTTAAATATCCAGATATATATTTTTATAAATGTGTCGAATGAAAATGGACAAGTGGAAATTACTGAGAACAAGGACAAGGTGCAAAATACATAGTGACACGAAATCCTAGCAATCATCAAATAAAGCTAATGCCATTCATAAATAATTAACAAAATAAACGACTAATTTCCTTTGAAATGTTTAATGATTGTCCATAGAGAGCACGTTTAAAGTATAGTGATTCCATGTTAAAAAGAAGGGGGAAAAAAAGATAAAAAGAGAGAGATGGGATGTGCATGCTTGTCATTCCTATTGAGAAATATCTAATTAATCACAAAATTGAAGGGGGAGAATCCATTGAACTTGTCCTTTCGTAAGGTTGAAACGCTCGTGCCACATTATATGCTCGCCTTTATCTATGGTCGCCTCTCTTGAAGAATATTAGTAGGGTCCACAAATATTTTATAGAAAAGAAAAGATCACAAATGCAAATTAGAAAGCATAAAGAAATTATTCGCCTTTTTAAAGCTTTCTCATTCGTATTCCCCATGGAATTTGCGGACGTCAAATTGAAATAGCCACAATGAAAGTATTTTTATTCCCGTTGACCCAAAAACAAATTTTACAAGTATTTCCCTGCCGACCGATTCTACCCTTCTTTGACATAAATATTCAACAGAGATTGATATAAAATTATTAAATAATGTGAAATATCACATGGAATTCACCCCAACTTTGACCTTATCCACCATGACGATGAACTGGTCTATTTCACTCAATTTAATTGGACTTCCCACTTAACTCTTGCCTCTGATTTTTGACTTTGTATCTTCTTGTCTAACTTATTGTCTCTTGCATGCCCTTGTATGTGAAATCATATAGATTCTATCTAAAGATATTTGTGAAATCAATTTCTTTTGATTTATTCGGTAGAAGGATACCATGAGTGCCATAAGTTTTGTACGGAGATTACTTGAGTGCCATAACTTTTTTTTTGCTCACTTGAGTGCTACATCGAAGTAAAAATGCCCACTTGAATGCTAGTTCCGGTAAGTCGTCTTATGTGGAATTTTTTTTATAATTTTTTGAATTTCTGACCCTTTTTATTTTTAGTTTTTAATTTTCAATTTTTTTTGACCTTATTTTATTTTTATTTTTTGTGTCGGCGAGGGTCACCGACGACCCTCACCGGTCTCGCTCGCTTGTGGCCGCTGGCGAAGTCCCTTGCCAAATCTGGGCGAAGGCGCCTCGCCCGTGGCTAGCAAAGCCACATAGGGCCTTCGCTGCCCCGTCAACCACAGACGAGGGCAGGTGTGGCCACGATGACCCTCGCTAGATCTAGGCGAGGTCGCCTCGCTCGTGGCCAATGAGGCCGCGAAAGCCTTGCCCAAGGCCTTCACGACCTCGCCAGCCAAGGGCGAGGCGACCCTCGCCTAGTCTAGGCAAGGAATTTAAGTCTGGCGAGGGTCGCCGGTGACCCTCACCGACGAGGAAAAGAAAAGGCAAAAAAAAAATGAAAAGAAAAAGTAAAGTAAATTCAAAAAAATAATAAATAAATAAATAAATTTTATTAATAAAATAATCATTTCCAGCATCCACTTATGATTTTTCGGCGTCCACGTTGGATTTTCGACGAGCCAAATCGCCGATGGCACTTAGGTGAGCTTTTTTTTTAAGTTATGGCACTTAAGTGAGCCAAAAAAAAAAGTTATGATACTCAAGTGAACTTCGTACAAAACTTATAGCACTCATGGTGAAAAGAAGCTATTGGCAAAAATCACGATAAAAATGATCTTCAACTTTTCCTATTAAATGTATCCTTTCCTACCTTATCAGTATATCTGATTGACATAAATATGTGAAAGGCACGCTTTCTTGGTAGAAATATTAATGAGAAAATATATGTTCAAAAATTTATATTATTTAAAAAATCCAACGGCACATACGTGGAAACCAGATACTTGGAGGCCCACAAAATTATTTGCACATAATTAGTAAATTTCAAATGGATGATCTCAAATTCTAAAGAGAAATATGCAACCCACCAACCCATGCGCACGCAAAAAGAAATTTACATTGGCTTGCAACATATAAAAAAAAAATTTGGTTCTACCCCCAATGTAAAAAGTTTGTATAGATGTTGATCAAGAGGTAAATTTTGGTATATATAAGTGTTGTATGATCATGAAGAGTATCTCGCTTAGCCAGCCACTTTAAATTTTGTATAAGCTAGCCAGCTACTTATTGGGAAAATTACCAAAAAAGTTCTAAACTTATTGCAATTGTGCCAATTCGATTCTAAACTTTTTTTTGCCAATTGAGTCCTAAAAATTTTGCAATTATGCCAATTCAGCCCATTTAGCTGACTAGCGCTGATGTGAACAATTTTTAATAATACTTTAATATTTTTTCTAATTTTTAAATATTTTAATTTTGTTTTGTTTTCTTTTTCCTACCCATCTTCTTCAACCTCCAGCCAGTCGCCGCATTGGTGACCAGCCAGAGGTGAGGCCGACGAGGTCGGGGGAAGCTCACCTGTCGACCATTGGCGAGGGCAAGGCTGACGAAATCAACATCTACAAGTTGGAGCCCTAGGATTTGCCGGCGAAATCGACGTCTGCAACAGCAAGTGGGAGCCCTCTAAAATTCGATCTCGCCCTCACGACCTCACCCTCGGCCTCACCTAGCACAGCTCGCCCTCACCAGTGGTCGGCGGGGGAGAGCTTCGCTCGACCTCACCGGCCTCGCCTTTGGCAGGTTGCTGGTGCGGCGACCAGCTGGTGATGGAAGAAGATGGGAGGTAAAGAAAAAGAAAAAAATTTGAAAAAATATTATTAAAAATTGTCCATGTCAACACCGGTGTCACCACATCAGTGCCGATCGGTCAAATGGGCTGAATTGGCATAATTACAAAAGGTTTAGGATTCAATTGGCACAAAAAAAAAGTACCAAATTGAAACAATTACAATAAGTTTAGAACTTTTTTGTAATTTTTCGGCTAGGAGGTCCGGAAGAATCCGATCATTTTGTGTGGGTTTAACAATTAATGGGGTCGATCAACCAACCATGCAAAATCGTATCCCAAGCATTTCAAAGATTAATTCTTCTATCCCCTTCTTTCAAAGGAGATTCCATTCCCAAACTATCATTCAAACATTTCAACTAACCAATCATCTTCTTCTTTCCACGAAATGGAGCCCATTTTTACCAGGTAATAGGAGAAATATGTATAAATAAGCCTATCTTATGGCCGACATGTGGTCAATGGAGATAAACCATAGTCCAAAAACCAAGTGCCGGTCAATATCTTTTTCAAAGAGGTTGTATCGTAAGTCCACTGCGTCTTAGACAACATATAATTTATTTTGTTTATTAAAATGAACGTAGGCACAAATTTTCTCTCAAGGAGAAAGATCTAAAATGATGAGAGAATATGGACAAATTCTTGTTTGTTTGCTATTTTCAATAATACACACAAAATATATTAACATGTTGAAAAATGTATGATTACTATTCGATCATAAACTTACAGAGTCCAGAACACCCATTTCAAAACGGTCAACCATAGTGACCATAGAATTTGGGTTAAAGTAAGTCAAACGATTAATAGTTGAAGGAACTTGTGTAGGTGTCAGCTTTCTTTGTACGGCAAGCCCGCACCAATAACTATATAACAATTCAAAAAGAAGGGCTGGTCAAAGAGAGCATATAAAGGAGAATATCAGCGCTCTCTATGCTTGCCATTGCATTCTCATTAGACCTCTCTTGGCCTATATAAGGGGTCACAGATGGTGTATGAGAAAATATGGCAATACAATTACATCCCAAGGAATTGATCACCCGGCAAATCCGTGTGATTTGGTGTGTCAAAAGCCTTTCATGAAGAGGTAGAGCATGGAGTTCAGCCAAGGATGACTTGCCGGCAAACTCTGTGAGGCTTAATCGGATAATCTCCTTTTTGTTTACATTAGCTCCGGCAAGTGGTCTTTGGCTATATTTCGTTCTCTTCTTCTCATGTGAGGCTCAAAGAGACAATTGTTTGTTGTTCTCCGCTGATGAAAGCAAAGCATCCTATATATTTTTCCCAGCACAACAAAGTAAGTTTTGGCCACAAGTGCTACAACATGCACAAACTTATTCTTCTGCACCAATATAAGTTCATATAATCTCGGACTAGATCGTTTCACTTTGCATACATTTCGCACGCCTTCTTTTGTAAGTTCTAAGTTGTTAAGATTTTGCTACTGACTAGGGGCACACGTTTTGGCTGGTAGAGAGAGATGAATACAGAAGGATATATATCATCCATGGAGGTTATATCATTTTTATCACGCAATTGGTGGTTCTTGCAGGATCCATGGTCGCTATGTTGTGAATGACGAATATCGACATACATAGTCGATGTATGTTATTTAGAATGGATAAACAGACACGCATGTGTTGGGATGATCAAGCAGCTTGTGATGATAGTTTTCACATAAAAAGTTGTTCCACCTTTTGATTTTTCTGGAGATGGGACTCGTGAGCCTACCGAAATAGCTCGTGCGCAATTGGAAGCAGCATCATAAAAGCAAAGTCAATTTATTATAAAGAACGATCGAAAATATTCTAGCTGCATGGTAAAACGGAGGCACTTATATGTTGAAGTATAGTTTATACCCTCATGCTACGTTTGGTTGTCTGAATTTCTAATCAATATAAGATTAAATAGAATAAAATATGAAATCTAAGGATTTTGCTCTATCATATTCATTGTTCAGTGAATTGCAGTAATAAAGTCAAATATCTTCATATCATTTTATGTCCATTGTTTAGTATTGAACGACACACTAGTGTAAATGAACCCAAAAATGCATTAATAGAGATGGTAGAATCTCACATGATTTACTGCTAAGAAAAACCACAAATGCACAAAAAGAGATAACCTCCACCAATCTATCCATGATACTTGTACGATCTAAATCTTAAAAAGTAAAGGAGCTAATTGCAGCATTTCAGAGACTTATGACAAGAATTGTGATCGGGCTACAACAACATTGATGAGGTAGATAACTAGCGAATGCCAAATCTAGTAAGAGAGAAAATTTAATCATTCATCTTCGCGATTTTGAAAGGTATAGTGATTCGACTTTTTCGCCACTTTTGTGAAGCTTCAACGTGAGTCATAGAGCCACGAAAGAAAATGAGCTCAGACTCTCTTGTTGTTTCCGTGAACTTTTGACATGCATTGGAGATTTACAGAGGATAAGAAGCTTCTACTCTGTAGCCGTTTTCATGGAGCTTTGACGTAAACCAAAGAACTACGAGAGGAGTCGTGAAGCTTCAACATGAACCAAAGATGTGGAGGAGATGGAGATGTTAGGGGTTTTTTGGAATTCTCATTGCCCCTTATTCTTCATGAATTAGAAAGATACTTTTCAAGTTTGAATTTGTTCATTTAATATTTTGATTCTTCTACTTCATTTTTTTTTTTTACATTTTAAATATTTTTTCCTGTATTTTATTCCCTTCCATCATTCCTTAATAAGAATTTTATTAAATTATATACTAAACTAATATATCTAAAAGGCTATTATACTAAACATATGTAATAAACATAAATACTAAACATATTTAATATATATTATAGAATAGAAAGAAATGCAAATATTTAAATAAAAATAAGAATAAATGAAAATGAAAATTGTTGTTACTCTTTTGTTATTTTAAATTATATTTTTTATAAATGAAAACGAGAAATTATCTTTTAATTATTTTAATTTCATTTCATTAATTTAAGAAGTTTGTTATTCGAGAAAAATAACTTTTATACCAGGGATATAAGAAATCATATCCACCTTTATGCCACCTCCCTCATGGGATATTTTTATTTAGGTTATATCATCCTTATATCCGATCTTATCCTATCTTGGGTAGGAACCAAACACAAAATATGATCAATTTTATCATATCCTAACTTTTATCCTAACTGCTAAACGTATCCTCAACGGTCATTAAAAAGAAGAAACTAAAAGCACATAAACATCAAACTAATAGAAGTACATCATCTTACATTGAATGCATGGCTTTAATATGAGTCTTTGCACAATTATATGAACTCATTAAATACTTGAATTAAGTCTTATTGGTATCAAACTCCCCTGGTGGGGACCTAGCAACCCCCGCCAACCGTTCCCCCATCATTGCCAGCCATTCCTAGCGATGGTGGGGTGGCGGCAGCAAGGGCTTGCAGCCCTCAATCACTGGTTTTTCCTTTTTTATTTTAAACTTAGCTTATTTTTTTATATTTAAGTTAAATAAATTTTATATTAAAAATCGGATTTTGACACGTCATCGCCACATAAGATAGATAATAATAATAAAAAAAAGGCCATGTCAGCATTTTCTATTAGTCTAATTGGATGGAGTTGACGGAATGACTCGATTGCATCAATTTGATAAGTTTTAGGACTCAATTGCACTTTCATGACAAGTTTTAGGACTGGTAGTGCACATATCCCTTCAAAGTACTAAGATGATAGAAACATTTAAGCCAAACACATCCATGTATTTATACATAAAAGACGGCTACAGTCCCTTGTACACTTGGTGCTAAGAGATGTATCTTTCAATTTCTCTTTTCTTTCTACTTTTCATTTGCTTGCACATTTCACTTCCTTATAATTTCCTTTGATGCCATTTCAATTACATGAATTTCAATTGTGCGTAATCCCAAATCTCATGCATTTAGCCTCAATCACACTTAGATTATCCCAGAATTCATCACATCGTTCAAGCCCCATTCACGCACTTTGAGCTCGAGTGTGGACCCGCAAGCAATCTTGATCGCTCTCTAATCGTTTGAAGTTTGGATTGCCTCAGCGCACATCAATTTTCATCAACATACCTTTTAGCATGCCCGCAAATTGATATTTCCCTACGCAACTATTATATGAGAGTACATGATTTATTAAGGACTTCCAAAGTTATTCTCAATTGAGTAAACCAATAAAAAAGGTTGCTAAATTAAAAAAATTCATGTAAACATTAGTAGCTAACTCAAATAACAGTTGGTAATCAAAATTACTTGATAACTTAATAAGAAAAAAGTTGATAAATTAAATTACAGTTAATAATTTTTAAGGTGTAGTTATGAAAGGTATAACAAAATTGGTTAAAGATTAAAAAGAAAAAAGAAAAAAAAAGATGGTAATAAAAGAAAAAAAAATAGACTTATTAAATAACTCAAATAAAGCTGGCATCTCAAGCTAGCTATTAACTAACTAATTAGAAAAAAGATAGTGAGTCACTGTAATTAAGGTTCGGAACTTCTAACAAAAGTTGGTAAAGTCTTTTTTTTTGGGTCGAAAGTTGGTAAAGTTAAGCCGTTGGTAAAAATTGCAAATATCAATTTGTAAATGATAAGAAAGTTGAAAAAAAAAAAATTCTAACTCGCTCATATGAGAGTTGAGAACCTCATACTAGATAGGAATGTAATGGGAGAAAAGTTGGTGAGTCACTTTGGTTTAAGTTAGTGATCCTAAAAAGAATTCTTAAATATATAGGGTGTTGCTAACCAAGGTAAATTAAAAATTTGTAACAAAATAGAAGAGTTGGTAAACTAAAAAACAAATAAACATTGGTAGGAAACCGATAGGAGAGTTGATAACCCAAAATTATGTGACCATTTAATCTAATAAAAGTTTATAAATTACTCTAATTTTTATTGGTAATTTCATTTAAGAGCTAGTATATTTGACGTTTTGGTAAGTTGTGTTAAGAAAAAGTTGGTAAGTTAGCACAAAAAATTATAACTTTGCAAAATGTCAGAAAGAATTTTTTAGTTTCATGAAGTGTTGGTACCTTACCAATAAATTCCTTAGACAAAAGTCAGGGGTCACTTTTTTACAACAGTTTCTTGACACTTATCAAATACTTATTGAAATTTACCAATCGGGTAGAAATCCATATCAAGGGTACGGAACAATACAACTTTATTATAAATTTTGGCTGACTGAAGATCCTTGTACAATTCAAAGGGGCATCTCTTCCTTTTAAGTGCGATGTTCTAACTCTTGTCATACATCTCCGAGTTAGACAAATGAGAACTATAGCTTTATACGAGTCATATTGCCATATTTTCAGCATTCTAAACAAGGTTATTTCACACCCGTAAGTTGATCTTTCCCAACATAATTATCATGTAAAATTATCTACCTTTATTTGGTGACTTACTTGTTGGCAAAATCCCTTAGAATATTTAGATTTTGAAGATGACAAAATAATCAAAAGCTACAAATGTGTTTATTGGTTGAGTAGACTAGGTGAAAGATGAACAAGCTATTAGGCAGATGTTTTCCTAACAAACGTCCAAAGGGTATGACTTCTCTATCATGGTGAACAAGGCATTGGGTGTAAAGGTGTCCACAAGCTGGAGGTACATGAGTAGAAGGTGAACAAGCTTAGAATGAGAAGTTTAGTAAAGCTTGGAGGTAACATGGATAGGTGAATAGTGAGGTAGAGCTGTGATCGCTAATATGCTTAGAGGGACTAGAAGAAAAATGCTAGAGCGAAGTTGATGTACTTTGCAAATACCAAAGATATCCAAAGTATGAAGTGAAAGACTTACGCTAATTAGACGGACCTTTATAGAGGTGAATAAGTCATGAAAAATAGGAAGTTCGTGGAGACTTAGAGGTACTAGACAAGGTGAACGATTTATACAGTCTTGGATCACTGAGATACTGAGGAAGACCAATAGATGGCAGTTCGTAAGTTGAACAAAAGCAAGCAGCTTGAATATTCTCATGGATTGTTGAATAGGAGCACCACACTTGATATTAGTACCTTATTCTTTCATCTATCAAATTGTTCCTGCATATATCAGTTGATTCTCTTTATTTCACGAAAGGTTATCAAGTTTCATTATATAACCTATTTACCCCGTCTATCGCTAGCCACAACATTACCAACTTTATTCGTGATTAAATAACCCAATACAAAAGTTGGTAAATTTAAAAAAGATCACATGAACTTTCGTAACAAACTCAAATAAGAATTGGTAACCCAAAACTAGTCAATAACTAAATAAGAATAAAGTTGATAAATCGCTTAAATTGAAATTAATAATATTTTAAGGCATAATTATAAAGGTAAATAAAAGTTTGTGAAATATAATAAAAAGTGGTAATCAAGAGAAAAAAAATAAACTTAATATGTAACTCAAATGAAAGCTAATAACTCAAGCAAGTTAGTAATCAATTAATTAGAAAAAAAAAAAAAGATAGTAAGTCACTCTAATTAAGGTTGGCAATTTCTATCAAAACTTGATAATTTCGAGTCATTGCTAGAAAATGCAAATGAAAGTTTGTAAATGATAACAAAAGTTGAAAAAAACAAACAAATGTTGCTAACTCACTCAAATGAGAGTTGTTAATCCGATACTAGATAGTAATTTAATGGGAGAGAAGTTGGTGAGTCATGCTAATTGAGGCTAGTAATCCAAAAAGAATTAGTAAATTCAAGGAGTTGCTAATCAAGGTAACAAAAAATTTTGTAACTCAACAGAAAAGTTGGTAAACATAAAAATAAAATAAACGTTATTAGGCAACTCATATGAGAGTTTATAACCTAAAACTATTAGGAAATTTAATTTGATAAAAAATTTATAAATCACTCTAAATTAAATTGATATTTCATATAAGAGTTATTACATTCGACGTATTGATAAGTTGTGCAAATAAAAGTTGGTAAGCTAGTACAAAAAATGATAATTTGTAAACTATCAGAAAAAGTTTGTAGTTTCATAAAGCGTTGATAAGTTACCAATAAGTTACTTGCAAAAAGTCACCTATCATCCGTTTGTCAACATTTTTTTGACACTTGCCAAGTACTTATTGAAAGTTTATTGGTCATAAAAAAAATTCGTATTAAGCATATGGAACGGTAGAAATTTGGTTCAAATTATGGTTGAACGAAGATCGTTGCAAAATTCAAATTGCCATGCATCTTCGAGTTAGACATATGAGAATTATAGCTTTGATATGGGTCAGGTTGCCATATTCTTGGCGTTCTAAACAGGTTATTTCAAAGGAGGTTACTCAAAGCATCTACATGACTACATAGAAGGCAAAATAGGATATGTTATATCCTATCATGTGTTTGGTAGGTGTGCAAGATAGGATAAAGGAGGATATAAAGGAGATATAGGGGGGATAAAATTATCCTAGGGAGGAGGTGGGATAAGGTGGAATAGGATTTCACTTCCTTTTCTCTTCCCCCAACCTCCTTGCCACCACCCTCTGCCATCACTCTCTGTCGCCACCTATCGTCGTCACCCACCCTTGCCGCCGCCACCCACCCCTGCAGCCGGCTGCCCGTCGCCACCGCCGACCGCTTGTTGCCTCCGCCGGCTGACCGCTCGTCACCGTCGTCGCCGCCGGCTGGCCGCCTTTAACCAGAATTCTCTCCTCCCAACCTTCTCACCACTGCCCTCCATCGTCGCCCATTTCCACTACCACTGTTGGCCGCCCGTCGGCCACCACCGCCGGTGGCCGATAGTGGCGCCACCAACTAACTGCTTCTAACTATAATTCTCTCCCTCCAACCTTTTCGTCATCGTCACCACCAAAGCCTCACAGGCAACTATTTTGAGGAAAAAATTTTTTTAAAAGTAGCCTTAACTTGTTCATCCCCAAAATGTCTAGTTGTATATCCGACTTTAAATCCACCGTTCACCAAACAGTAGATAGGATATGACAAAATCCTAGGATTTCTTATCCTATCCTATTTAGCCCTAACCCGACAAAATCCGAACGACCAAATGCAGCCAAAGAGGTTGCTATTTTCGGATAGAATAGCATTTTGGATTAGAGAGGTGTAACTGTATATTATGAGAGCGAATCTTATCCAATTCTAAGAACAAAAGAAAATCTAATTGGGACATATAAAATGATAATAACTTCGCAGTTTGTATAATTGAACCATCAAGTTGACTGACTCCTTTTAGCTTCGTGGTCGCGAAATAAAAATTGTTTGCATATTCTTACCATCATCTAAGTCGTCTGAAAAGCATGAGTCGCAATGACACACCTTGTTTACCTTTGTCTAATTGAATTCAATGCGTCACACATTTTCCATCACATAAAAACAAAGAACCTACTAAATCAAAAGGAACGATGATTGATTTGTGAACGTTAAAAACATGTGTGAGATTAGAGCATGGTGCTACATTAGTGTTGGAAAATTATTGGAGAAATGGAATCACATTGCAGTCAGACTTTGAGACATGTAATCACTTTCTTTTAGGATCAATTTGCCCCACAAGGTTGCTATAGATTTCTGGCAAATTCCCTTCAGGATACAACAAAGTCACGATGAGAATATTGGATAGCAATTCCAGTAAATCTCCTAAAATTCTCTTGCGAAACAATGAAAGATTGGCTATTTTGAAGGAAAATAAAAATGGAAGTTATTTTATTCTGTCGTTCGTTCTATTCTTCTATCTTGAAATGAATCGAAATTGTCATATATATAAAAATATAGAACGCACATCTTGGTTTGTAAACTGTCATTACGGACACACCCATTCATGTTCGAAAAATTGCAATTCGGACATAACCTTTCAAGTATGAAAACTGTCAATTTCGGACACACCCTTTCATGTCTTAAATCGAATATTTTTGTCCGAACAGTCACGAGCCAAAAGGAGTTAAAATTACTTTCGAAATTAAAAAATAATAATAATAATTGTTAATTATTCGCGCACCCGCACGCGGGTATTGTGGGGTCTAACTTATTCACTCATTTCTCTATTTACAATAGTAAATAATGCTTTAACTAATAAAGAAAGCAAAACTTTTCTTTCTTTCCTATGTGGGACAAGGAAAATGCCTTATGTGTTTATTTTACAAACAAACACCAACAATTAGTAATTTCATTTTTCTTCCCTTAATTCATGTCTTCCTTTGGCATTGTGCTTTAGTTATACATGATGGATTTTCATAATATGCTAATGAATTAGTTTCAAAGCAAACGGAGTCTCGCCCATGAAGGAACATAAAGACTCGAGAAAGTATTGCCATAATGAATTTTATACGGTACAACCATGTAACTCATTTATGAAAAATGAGATTAACATATATTTTTATCATGGGGAGAGTACAAAAAAAAACCATAAACCTATTGTATTTGTATCAATTCAGTCCTAAACATTTCAATTAAACTAATTTAGCCCTAAACATTTTCAAATTGATACCAATTCAATCTATTAGGCCAGAAATCGCAACGTGGATCATAGCCATCCTACATTGCACGACCGGCAGTGACGTGAAAAAAGTTTACAATTTTTTAATATTTTTCTGAACTTTTTATTGTGGCCGATGAGGGCTTCATAAAAACATTTGTCCATGTCAGTGTCAATCATGTCACATAGGACCACCAGCATCGACTCAGCGATTTTCGGCCTAAATTGGCCAAATGGACTTAATTAGTACAAATGCAATAGGCTTATGACTTTTTTAGTATTTTTTCTTTTTTATCATAGACATATGTAACCCTTTTGTCTGCATAAACTACATAAGCTACAAATGAGTTTTAAAATTATTGGTTCTACTTTTCATGAAAATGCATTACATTTAATTGACACTTCATGTGTCGAGAAAATAAATTCTACATATAATTTTTTTAAAAATAAATACCAGGCTAAGTCGGTTCAGAAGAATAAAAAAGGAAAAGAGAAAAGAAAAGAGAGAAAAAAAAAAGTTTTTAGGATAACTTAACACGGACATGTATAGAGGCATCAGATGCTTGGTCTCGTCACGTATAAATGCACACATATCTTTGCCTACTTGCTTTCATTTTTTGTAGATACGGATGCCCCAAAATCAATCATCATATTCAATGCTATTCTTTACCTTTGATATTTAAGGAAAACATCATCTTTCATTTTAGTGATATGATGGTTTCATAGAATGAACGCTGCTTTAAGTTAATTTACCACGGGAATTTCAAGAATCAACATCAAGATCAATCAAGAATAAAAGCTAGGTCAAGGAATTGACACGATAAATTAGTAGATGGTCCAATATGTTGACAGCGGTGATGTACCATCTGAGACAAAGAGGTTGAGGAACACATTGACGACCCATCATTCTTTTTCTCTTTTTCAGTAACCTTTGCCTTTCTTGCAAATCTTTGTCGGCGTTGATTCCATACTTTGTTGGTGAAACGTGGCTTGCCCATTGGAAGAGCATTCTTCCCTTCATGCATGACCATTTGTCTGATGAGAATTGGCTACGATCAGTGGAATCCCCAGCCATTGGTGGATTGATATGGTGTCCATGGTCACATGCACATGCTGCCGCACTAAACATGAGCTTAACCCATCTTGTAGGATCTAAGTTGGAATATTAATGAAGATTTGTTAATGAGAACGAGAAAGGGATAAAGCTACTACATACCAACCATATAGCTGCAAATAGGTTACTCGAGCTAGCTTTATCTCTTACTCGAATAAAAGCCATACATAGTTCATTCATAATGCCTATTAGATGGCTCGATTTTGGGGACAAAATTGAAGTCTTTGACCACAACGGTGTTGCTTTAGTGTCACTACATAAAATATGCAACGTTCATGTACAATTCACCATTATTCGGACAATGCCCTTGTTAGGAGCATGCAGCAGAAATCCAATACCTTAATTTAGAGAGATCGTTAAGAGAGAGATCAAGTCCGAGACCGTCAACATATTTAATTGGACTCATTTGCACTCAAAAGCTTAAACAAATGAGTTATGGGTACATTATGATATATTAACTATTCAACACCACATCAATCATCGATGTGAGATTTTTTTAACACAACTCACCCACACGTGCATCCTAACAATTTTCCTATCACGTGTGAGCTTAATGTTAGATCTGCTCCCCCTTAATCCAAGTATTGTTCTGCATCAAGATATTTCATCTTGAACCTCCATCAACGCCCAACTTTATAACCATGAAGTCTGCCATCTTGTTCACATTGCTGCACCACAATGCCTACCGCCCAGAAACCGCATGGGTCATCAACCATCGGCTTTGATACCAATTGTTAAAAGCGCGCAGCAAAAGTCCAATACCTTCATTTGGGGAGATAGCCAAGAGGGAGCCCAAGTCCAAACCCGTCAACATATCCAATTTGACCCACATTCACTCAAAAGTTTAAGCTAATGAATTATGAGCCAACTAGAATATATTAACTACTCAACATCACATCAATCCTCAATGTGAAATTTCTTTAACAAAACTTACTCACATATGCATCCTAACATCCCTATGATATGCAACAGTACCACTACATTGAGCTACGGTATGTATTACATTAACTTAAAAGATTGAAGAGTATATGTATCTATTCCATTCTGGCGCTAAAACTTCTTAACAATGGATATAAACTAACCCTTTGTTATAGATTGGATATAACTAACCTGACGTTGATGTGCAAGTATTACAGATCATTTTTGGCTCATGCAAATGGAGAAAAAAACTCCATTTGCGTTGTGAAAAATAATAATTTGAAAAATTTTCCTAAAAATATTGCTCATTTCGCTTGAAATAAGTAATTAATAAATAAATTATTATCGATAATAATTTATGTCTAAATATTTTCGCGAATGATAAAAATATTATTCATTCATTCATTTTTGTAAATGATTTAAGCGATCAGTTTTTGGAAATTGTTTTTCAAATTACTCATTTTTGGCGAAACAAACGCACTTGAAATAAGAATTTTTATTGGGTATGTCGCAAATGCAAAATATTTTTCACACGTGCAATCATTATATAAAAACTCTCATTACTAATCGAATGAATTAGTTTATCAAAATTAAAAATTGTCTACGTGTTAGGGCGCGAATGATAACCATTTTGTTTTTAGAATGAATTTCTAGCCAGATTTCTGTATCTATTCCTTGACGAGTTTTTAAGCAAAGAAACGCATTTGATAATGACACAAAATTTCTATTTCATGAACATAAATTCATTTAATAACAGTATAACATTACTATTTCTCTAACAATGACCGGTGGCTAGCGGCAACGGCGAAGGGGAGGAAGAAGGAGGGGAGCCAGGAGAGAAAGGAAAGCGATTCATGAAGAGAGAGAGAGAGAGAGAGAGAGTTTTTCTTTCTATTTCTGGTTATCTGTTCCAAATCTATTTTTTGACCAAAAAATTATTCCATAAATAAAAAAAATGAAATTGGATTACCAAACGAATTTATATTCCAAATATATTTTTGGAATAGAAATAGAGAAACAAAATTGCTGTCATGCATGTCCTTAATATCTAGATTCTACTTGTACAGTGATTTATTTACACCGCACTTGTACCAAGTAAAGTCAAAAAATGAATAGAGGAAGAAATAATTTTCAAATTGGAGAAGATGCCAGCGAAGTAACTGGAACAGTAGACCAGCTCAAACCTTTCCCATCAAGAACTTGCCACGTTTGGAGGGTCCAAATCTTAAAATTCCAATCTCCAAGAAGATATCCCTTTGACATACTTCATGTCGCCCCTCCTTGCCCACCAATGGGAACCACCCCACGCCTCCATATACTTCGGAGAAAAAATAATTAGACTGTTTATTTCACAAAAACTAAACGATTTTAAAAATATTTTTTTGAAAATAATTGATTGTATCGCTTGAAATAATTAGTCAATTAATAATATTTTCATTATCAACAACAACTTATGTCTAAATATTTTCGTCGACGATAAAATTATTTTTTATCTATTTATTTTTGTAAGAGATATAAACGATCATTTTGAGAAAAATATTTTTCAAATCATTCATTTTTTGCAAAACAAACGGAGCCTTAATTTTATAGTCAACGCGATATTTCGAGATGGCTTACCATAATTTTAGAATAAATGTGAATTTATGTCCTTTTCATGTGCAACTTCACGGTTCACTGAAACAATAATATTATCTCCTTTTTACCCTCTCTAATGCGCTTGTGTTTTGGGATCCTATTCTTAGAACAATCATGCAACGCCTCCATTCATAATGAAGCTTGATTATCAGGAAACCCTCTCTCTCTCTCTCTCTCTCTCTCTCTCTCTCCAACCCAGTTTGGATAAGAGAGAATGCGCATACACATCAAGCATCACTATTGCTTTCAACTTCACGTACTCACTATAAATATCTCCACATTGTGAAGGAGAGGGCAAAGTGCGGAGCGACAACATCGGGGGTTGCGTATATGCATGCATGAAGAGAGGGCGTGAGTTTGAGCCAAGAATGACTTGCCGGCATCACGCTGTGCAAACAAAAGATATTCAGTTCTCAGTAAGAGCTTGAACTTTGTGGCTTTCCCGGCAAGTTATCTTGGCTCTAATTCTCTCTCTTTCTTGTCTTTTATCTCTCTAGCGAAGTATTTTTTAAAAGCTGCCTAAGGGAAGAGAAGGTTGATTTTTGGTTGCCATTTAGTCGAATCCCTTCATGCTATATACCATGGTCTCCTATGTCTTCATCTTCTTTCTTTTCTTATGGCAAGTATTCGGAAGAATATGTAAGTTGAATAGAGCAATGCTGATAAATGCATTCGACTTTCTGCTTAATTTTGTCCATGTAAAGTGATATGACGTTGTTGATTCGGAGGTCAAGCAATAAGCATGCATCTTCGTGTGAGGCTCACGAGAACCATTTGGATTGTACAACCATTTGCATGCTAGTTGATATAAACATCTTCATGCGAGTTACTCCTGGCTACATCACATGATATTATTATCCATAATCTTTGCTATATTGTATGTACGATATGATTAGGAGGAGTTGCACCTTCCTTTGAATTCATTGTTTCTATACTTAGGTGACTTGAATTCTCGAGACTTTCATGCTTTGGACTTTTCTCTCTCTCTCTCTCTCTCTCTCTTCTCTCTCTCTCTCTCTCTCTCTCTCATTTGATATCATGCTTTTGACTTATATATTTATATAACAATTTGATCGGCTTTATGTGAGTCAAGTCTTCAAAAGAATCACTCAAAGTAACTACTATTTGGTGTGAGTCTTTGGATCTTTAACTTACAAATCACTCAACAGAACTTTTCCCAATCAATATGCAACTAAGGATGTCACAAACGTCCCCACTTAAAGTACCTGACATCCCCATTAGTATTGGCATGTATCCATCGCAATATTGCCCCTATTCAATGTGTGGTTCAATCCATTCCTGACCCTTTCGCCATTGTAGAAATCTGCTATGAGCTACACTTTGTTCGAACCCTCTAGTTTTAAATATTACTCCCCAATTTCTCTAATAAGAATTGCAACGATCCAACCATGTTCCATAAGGGCCAAGTCCCCAAAAGGAGTACTCAGAGCTACTAAACAAGATGATGACCTTTAAGAGGTGGGTGTTTACTTATAAATCACTCAATAAGATCTCTCCCAACTGGGCTTTCTTCCTTGTTTTCTCCTTCAAAGTGCCGTGGGGAGTTGGTCACTCTCTGACGGCCTCCGCCTCGTCGATGGCCTCCACCACTCACCGATTGTCCGCTCGGACCCAAATCTAGATTCTCTAGCTTGCCTCGACTTCGACCCGGCTCGTCACACTATCGGTCACTAAGTTATGGGTCACTGGACGAGGTTACTATTCATGGTCGCTAAGTTGCTAGTTGCTGTGTCAAATCGACCTCCAATGTTGTTTGGACCAGCAATCTCTCTTTTTCAAGAATCTAGTTCTACTCTTCAAAGTCTGCAAATTAGGTGTTCGACAAAAATCCTTAGAGAAGGAAGGTTGTCCTTTGGCTAGGACTCATGGTACAAACTTTGGAACATGTCAACCCAGATGCCACCCCTCGCCAACATCGACGCTCCGCTGCTTTGAAAAATATTGTTTCGATAGAGATAGTCAACACATGGAGTGGCAAATCTACTGGTTTGGACTCCATGATGTCTAAAAAATTGAAGAACAAAGCTACCTCGGCTGACATTAAAAGCAGTCTATTCAAATCTTCGAAGGAGAAAGAGGCCAAGAATCTGAACATAATCGCTTCCAAACAAGATACCAATTGTGTTACTGATGATCATATTGTGATATAAACGTTGGATTTGGATGTAGTTATCCTAATTGTGAATTGAGTATTGATCTTGGTGATTTTTTGCTTGCTACAAAGAAACCTATTTGTGTTGTTGAGGCTGAATTTGGAGCTTCTAATAGGGAAGTTGAAAGTAGGGGTTTGCTATTGTTACTCCTCAGGCAGGTTTATACCCTCCAACTGTAAAAAAAAGTAGGAAGTAAGAAGAGAGGCTCCACCAACAGAAGTAGAGATAATTTTGATTTTTTGTTGTCCTCAGCAAATAGTTTTACGGTATTGGAAGAGGGAGATCTTTCCACTGTCTCTGACCGGCTCATGGCTCTACTTGAGGATGTGGGGAATGGAACAGAATCCCTTGACCAATGAATATTCTTTCATGGAACTTACGGGGCCTTAATAGTAGCCCCAAACAAAAGGAACTTGTGGATTTTGCTTTATCTCAAGATCCGCATATCCTTATTTTGATCGAGCATAAAATAAAAGACGAAAACGCGAAATTTTTCATTAATAGTAGATTTCAAGGTTGGAAATGCATCAATAACTATCAAAATAGTAGTCTGGGTAGAATATGGGTATTGTGAAAATCGACCCTCTTGAACCTAACCATGATGGCAGTTTCAGATCAAGTGTTTTTGACAAACTAGGAGAGGACTCATTTCTCCTATATACAGTCTACGGAAGCAATGTAGAAGTTGAACAGAGATCTTTATGGCAAAACATTACCGCATTCTCAATTGGTATTACGGGAGATATACCTTGGTTACTAATAAGTGATTTCAATGAAACGAGAAACACAAGTGAATGAATCGAATCTAATGCACGATGGACTTCTAGTATGGATGAGCTAAATACTATGATTGAGGAACTTGCACTAATTGAGCCTCATTCCATAGGCCCTCTTTTCACATGGACAAATAAAATGTTCAATGACAATCTTAAAGCGAGCAAGATTGACAGGGCCCTCATTAATGCATATTGGCAGAACAGGTATTCTCATTATTCGGTAGAATTTTTGCTACCGGGTGTTTCAGATCACTCTCTATGCATGGTACATCTTAACACCACTATTAGGAGAAAGAAGCCTTATTTAAATTCTTCAATTTCTAGGTTGAAAGCAACAATTTTTTGCCAATAGTACAATCTTGTTGGCAACTGGAGAACACACGATCCAAAATGTTTACTTGTGTGAAGAAACAGAAAGTACTGAAACAACAACTCAATATCCTATATAAATTGCAATTTGGTGACTTGCATCTAAAGGTCAAGCTAGCCAGGGAGAACCTACAGCGATTACAACGGGAGGTTGCATTGGACCTCTACAACACTAGCATTTGGGAGGAAGAAAAGACACAATTGGAACAACTACTAGCCCTTAGCAAACATGAAGAAGTCCTCCTAAAGCAAAAATCTAGAAATCTTTGGCTTAAGGAGGGGGACAACAAAAGCAGGATCTTCTTTGCTTCCATGATGCGTAGAAGTGCTCTAAACAAAATAATCAGCTTTCACTTGATGATGGAACTACTGTAACAGGCGAGAGAGATGTAAGGGATGCAATTGTCTCTTATTATCATCACTTGCTGGGCAACTCTAGACACACTCCTATCCCCTACATGAGGTATGCCTCCTTATTCACCGAAGATATTAGGGCCCTCATCGCTTCACCAAGCTTTCAACGTAGTGAGATCAGTAGAGTGCTTAAAGGCTTCAATGATTTTAAAGCTCCAGGTTCAGATGGGTATAACAATTTATTCTACAAAAAAGCATGGCCTATCATTGGGCATGACATAGAGGATGTTGTCATGGAATTCTTCTCCTCTAGAATGATGTTGAAAGCTATTAATTCTACTCTGATATCCCTGGTGTCAAAGGTCCCCAACCCATCTCGCCTCACGAACTTCAGACCCATCTGATGTTGCAATGTTCTATATAATATTATATCAAAGTTACTTGTAGAGAGAATCAGTTGTATTCTTCCTTCGATGGTTAGTCTCAACCAAACTACTTTCATTTCGGGTCAACAGATCTCAAAGAACGTTCTATTCTATCAATAAATTCTTCATAATTATTACAAGGGAGACAAAGGTAAATGTGTGGCAATAAAAATTAACCTCATGAAAGCTTATGATATGATAAAGTGGGAAGCGGTACTTGGGGTTCTTAGAGCTATCAATTCACCCAAATACCTTATTGACCGAATTTTTCGATGTATAACTACACCAAGATTTTCGATTAACCTCTATGGCAAACAGGTTGGCTACTTCACTAGTACCAATGGACTAAGGCAAGGTGACCCACTCTCCCCTTATCTATTTGTATTGGTTATGGAAATCCTTAATAGAATCATCATTGAGAAGATTGCCGCACCTTCCTTCAAGTATCATTGGCGCTGCAAAAAGGAAAAAATAACCCACTTATGCTTCGCAAATGATTTGTTTCTTTTTGCTCATGGGGATACAAATTCTGTTATCTTCCCTGTTGATGCACTTGTTGATTTTGCTTATCTCACAAGATTGCACTTTAACCCAGATAAATGCCAAATCTTTTTCTTCGGGATGACAAATGAAGAAAAGGGCATTATATTGGATCACACACTTTCCCCACATGTTCCTTCCCTATTAGATAAGTTGGTGTTTCTCTTGTCACAAGGTGACTCACGAACGCAGATTGCAAGAGTCTGACCGATAAAATCTTCAAAAAGATAGAAGGCTGGGGGATGCAACATATTAGCTACGTTGGTCATCTCCAGTTGGCCAAATCAATACTTTTTTCCATGTGTACTTATTGGATGCAAATGTTCTTACTCTCAAAGCAAACTATATATGAAGTTGAAAAGAAGATCAGGCAATTTTTATAGGCTAAAAATACATAAGATCGCAGATCACACAAAGTTGCTTAGGAAGTTGTTTGCTTACCAAAAAGGAAGGGAGGACTAGGGTTGCTCGATTTAAAATTATGGAACAAAGTTTTGCTAGGTTGCATGCTGTGGTACCTAATTAATTGTCCATCGCCTTCCATGTGGAGTAAGTGGGTGCAAAATACTAAATATAGAGACAATCCAATTATGCAACTCGAAATTAGGAGTAGTATGGCGTGGAGTTGGCGCAACATTCTTCAAATGAGAACGCCTTTAGCTTCAGCAATACCTAGGTAGTTATACTGTTGCAAAGAGGTGTATGATGAAATCAGGAGTGTGGGAACACTTGTGGAATGGTATTAGTTGATTTGGATAGGCGGCATCAGCAAACACAATTTTATCAGCTGGCTAGTCTGTAGGAATAGACTACCAACGACTGAGATCGTATCACATTAGATGCCTAATGTCGATATCCACTGTAATTTATGTATGCCTTGTATGGAAAACAGAGAACATCTATTCTTTCAATGCACTTGGACTAGAAGCATATGGCGTACTATCTTTGCACAACACAGAGTTCGGCATTCTTTAGGAGGATAGGATGATGAACTCCAATGGATGATTAGGGCGACCAAAGCAAGGACTTGGCGTCAAGGCTTCTCAAGGTATCTTTTCTAATAACCATTCATTGCAGTTGGATGGAGCGTAACTGTAGACGATTCCAACATAAGTTAAATGATGGCTATATTACCTTGGCTAAGGTTCGTAAACATGTCAAAGGGCGAGCTTTGCACTACATAAATTTTAAACCGTCCCGGGAATATGTAATATTGGCTACCATATGGAGACTACCTCACTCCATATTTTCATGAACTTAGCTATTTTTGTAAAGTTGAGGAATGTCCCTAAGCATTTGTACTTCAGCTTATATAAGATAATTACATTTCCATCATCAACAACAACAACAACAAAAAAGATCTCACCCAACGGATGGGGGACTTGGGATCTCTCTCTCAAGTGATAATGGATTTGAAAACACAAGGGAAAGGAGCCTCAGACACTGGCAATCGATTGAATTTCTTCATTTACAATGCTTTATTTTCTCAAATGTAAAGAAAAATGGGCCAATTGATTATCGTGTATGGATGTGTTTCTTCATAAAATGCTTTGTCCGTGTATGTGGGTGCTTCGATTGGGGGTCTAATGGGCTTTTCCAAACATCGGATCAAGCCTCAATGCTGTCTAGTCCATCAAGACAATCCAAGCAAACAAATGGGCCAATAAGCACTTGGAGCTCCCAGCTAGTCTCTCCTCATTGCTAATTAAGCTGTGTCAGGAGTTATAAACTAACAGAGTTAGTTTAAATATTGCCATTATTCAAATTTAAAAGATGCACCGATGCCTCATCTTTCATATCTTATTGTGATGGTGATCTGGTATGGTGGAGGCCACTGAGGAAGTGAAGAGGACTTGGGTATCTCATCCGTGGACGTCAGTGCAAATGCTATATACGTCAAATCTAGTTGGGATTATAATAGTCTTAAATAGCTAGCAAGATATATAATTACTAGTAATTTGGGTTTCATCTGGGCCTGCAATCTTTCTCAAACCAGAGAAAGCACATGGCTTCGCATGAGGGCGTGGAACCAACTCACGTTCAGCTTTGATCCTATTATCATTGCACATAATATTTATTCTTTTCTCAAATTTATCCCGTCATACCACATGAGATGATGATGAAGTAAATCATGCCAATACTATAGACTCGTTCTTACCTCCTCGTCCATAAATTCTTGACCAAACGAAATTTCTCACTATGCACAATCTGCCAAAAATAATCTTGATTAAGGAAACAAAAGTGTCTTGCCAATGCATGTAAGTGGGCTTACTGAATTTTTATAAAAAGAAAAAAAAAATGAATGCATGGCTGCAAGTGGGTATATGTCTGGAAAAATGGAAGCAAAAATCGATTCTATATCATCAATTATTAAGGGTTCTAAATAGACAATAAGGTTTCGACCAAACAAAATAAATAAATAGAGAATAAGGTGAAAGAGGTAACATAAAATATGTGGGCTCCTAAGCACATGGATGTCTGTTCATGGTACCAGCTCCCTTCGTCCACGAGGAAACATGGGGCCATGCATGCAGGTGGGACCCCCACTCCTCGATGCCCTAATCTTGACATCAACATTCATGGCCAGACGAGTATCTGTTTTGTCTCACTTAGCCAACCCCTTTTCTTGATGAAATCAGTGAAAGCCAAAGGGCGAAAACCTCAGAAGAAGAGGAAAAGCAATCAATGCACGAGAGGACACGAACGAGGAAGGTGGTAAAACCGAAAAATTATATAAAAAAAGTCATAAATCTATTACACTTTTGTCAATTCAGTCCTAAACCTTTTGCATTTGTGCTAATTCAATCTTCT